>CM021100.1:701192249-701464179 GCA_007115665.2 Sequoiadendron giganteum | reverse complement strand
TCTCTATATCCCACCTCCCTCTCTCACTATCTATTTCTCTCTATCTCACATCTCTTTGTGTGTCTTCTCACCAATCTCACTCCATATCTCTCTACTTCTATCTATCTCATTTATCCCTCTTTACCTCTCCAACCCTCCTCTCTCTATTTTCCTTTATTTCTCTTTATGTTGGGTCTCTCTCACCTCTCTCTCCCTCTCTCCCTCCTTATCTCTCCCTCCCTTTCCCTTTCCCTCTCTAGTTCACTCTAGCTACCCCTCCCTTTGTCTACCTACCTCTCTCCATCCCTATTTTTCCCTCCATCTCTCTTTTCCTCTCTACTAATCTATATCTCCCCTCTCCATATTTCTATCTACCTATCACTCTATAACTCCATACCACTCTCTCTCTACATACCTCTCTATCTCCCCTCTTCCTTTCTCTACTACCTCTCCCTCCATCAGTCCCTATCACTCTCTCTTCTCTCCCTCCGTACCTCCCACCCACCTCTTTCTATCTCTCCTCTCCCTCTCTACCTCTCCCTCCCTATCTAATCTCTCTCTCCCCTCTCCCTCTCTTTATGTACCTCTCCACCATCACTCCCTACCACTATCTCTCTTTATCTCTCTACTTCTCACTATCTCACCTATTACTCTCTCCCTTTCCCTTCATCCCTCATCCCCTTCTCTCTCTTTCTCATTCTCTCCTTCCCTCTCTAATTCTCTCTATATCAATAATCTCTCTCTCCATATCTCTATGTCATCACTCTCCCCCTCTCTCTTTCTACTTCTATCTATCTCACCTTTTACTATTTTCATCGCTCTACCTCCCCTCTCTCCCTCCCTCCCTCCCTCCTCTCTCTCACTCACCTCTCACTCACCTCTCTTTATCCATCCATACCTCTTTCCTTCCTTCTCTCTACTTGTATTTATCTACCCTCCCCCTCTCTTTACCTACCCCTCTTTATTTCTCTCTTTCACTTCTTTCTCTCAATCCATACCTCTGCCTCCATATCTCCATCGCTACCTCTTCCTCCATCTCTCCTTCCTTGCCACTCTCTCTACCTACCTATCCACCTCTATCTCCCCTCTCCCTATTATACATTCACACTCCTATCAATGGTAAAGTTGTAACAAGCATTATAGTTGATCCTTCGAGCCGTATGAATGCCATTATAAAGGAGACCCTTTTTATAAATAACTTACATAAGGAGAAATGTGATGAATGACAAGCTATTGTTTTCACACACGATGATTTTTCTATTGCACCTATAGGTGCTATTCATTTATCTAATTCGACTATTCACTTGAAAATGATTTTTTTCAAGAAAAAAGTAGAATTAGAGGGTAGGATAGGAGATCTAAAAAATACTTATGTCTAATGTTGGTTGTTGATGGATGAGTTTTTTGTTGTTGTTGTTGAGGTTTATGTTTGGTCCAAAACAAAAAGGATGTAGTTCTAAAAATCTAAGGTGAAAGAACTATATGGGAAGTGTGAGATGTTTGGATGACTAGTGATGATTATAGGTCTATTTATTAAAACTCTTAGGTCCTAAGTAGATTGAATATTGGATTTTAGAAACTATAATTTTAAGATGTTTGGAAATTTAATTTGATAGTCATTAGTGTCACTATAACTATCAAATGTGTCAAGTTATATTTCAAAAGAATCAGATAATAGAAAAAGTGTGGCACTGCCCCTATCATATGTGACTAGTTATGGAAAAAGTGTTAGTATACTACAAAACCATCACTAGGCATGTTCATATATTTGAATTTTTTTAATGTTCCTACCTTTTATTTGAATATCCTTGATTTTATTTATATATATATATTGGCTAGTTCAATGCTAATAAAATATACTTATTGGTAGGGTTTATAGAAATAATAACCTTTATCTATTGAATGAATCCCTAAAATAGAAGGATTAGATCATCCTTCCAAAGAGATAAAATTTTCATTATTGTATCCTTCATCCTCTTTTCTTCTCCTTCATCTCCTTCATCTTCTTTTTCTCTTCCTTCTTTCACCTTTTATTCTTGTTCTTTGTGTTTATATTTTTATTCTTTTCATTTCTATTGATTATCATCATCCTTACTTTCTACCTCTTTTTCTTTGTCATCAACATCCTTATAAACTACTATTCCTTTGGATTCCCACTTACCAAAAATGACTTGTTCTAATTCATCAATAGAAGAAATGTTTAAACCCAATTGGTAATAGCATATTTTATTTTCATGTTTCGAGTATAAAATAATAAGATATGGCTTCCATATACCAGTTTTACCATAAACTCTTTTGAAATTGAGTTACCATTGTAATGCATTACCAATTCCATAAAAACTAGGTTTGAAGAAAAAATTATTTCAATAGGATGGTTTTCTATCCATAATATTTACCCAACATTCATTAAATCATTTGATAATATTGTCAGCCTCAAAATAAAATAAAAAATATAAATTTAATAGAATATAAATGAATTTTTACAAGATTTTTAAAAATGTAAATAAATAAGAAAAATTCCTTGATTTGTGGCTTGTACCACAAAATAATGAAAAAATCTAAAAGTAGAATAACTTACATAGTCTTAATAATCAAAAGCTAAAATTTGGATTGTAGCTTCCTTATTGGATCCTCCAACTTCACTGAAAAAATGTAGAAAAATTAATATCCACTTGGAAGATATGACACATTTTAATAAATTAGGGGTTGCTCATCATATTTGCCCACATTGTTATGAAATAACTTGTATAATAGAAGAATACTTAATAGTAAATTTTCTACAAACACTTAGAATAATAAGTCACTTTGAAGGGGAAAATCTTGAAAAGTAATCAACAAGAACATAATTCAAAATACGGTCTTTCAAATTTAAAAAATAATAATTTATTTCTTGTCTTCTAGATGCCAAGATCCTACTCTAATATCAGTTATAAGATGTGCACAAATAATAATGGTTGTAAGACAATGTAGAAGATAGATCACACACAACACAAAATATGTTTGTGGGTCTAGATGTCCTAATATCCAATATATGCAAAAATAGAATAAGCCACTCCACACTACATTTCTAAGAGATCTCAAAATACATTACGTACTCTTCACATATCATTACAATGATATATATCTTTTTCATATAAATCTCCTCTTAACAAGATAATGGAAGGGTAAGCCATTAAAACTATGTAGGCTTCCTAAATATCTAATACAATTTATGATTCAATGCAACTAACTTGAAAGAGTGTGTCACATATCATCTCCACCAACCTATATGTATTATAACATCATATTCTAGAATGCATAACAAATGGAAAAGGAAAGATAGAAAGATTTAAAATCAATCTTTGAAATATCATAAACCGAATTCACATATAAATACACTACTTTTAAACCAATCATTACATTAAGAACATTCACATCAAAATACATAACTTGCTTAAAAGGCAAGGCCATAGGTATGCAATTCTCATCATTACATGGGAGCCTAGGAGAGCTACAAACGACTCACTTTTTAGGTTTTCTTGAATAAGACAATCATTGGTTACGGAAATACATATGCACCTAATAAAAGCTTTATTCATTGGCATGTTGAGCTCGGAATTGCGGGCAGCCAGCTATATTTTGAAAACGAATGAATAAGAAATCATATTAGGTAGTAGTAGTTTTGTAGATTGTCACGGAATGAAGCACAATAGGAGTGTGGCAAGCCAAGTGGTTGAGACTGATTTTCGTTCCTCACAAAACTGTTTTTAATCAATAAATCCTGCCACGAATCCAGAAAGGATGGTGAAAAACACATCCTTTTAAAGATAAAACTCCTTTTAAAATTTCTACTGCGAAATGAGGAAAAGAAACCGTGTCACAGCTCTTTGAAGGGCAGGTGGAATAGAATCCTACGCATGCGCATTAGCTTTGATAGCTATTGTTTCTTGCTCCTACTCAATTTTTTTTGCCCCATAAAGAAAAAATTCTCCCCAACAGTAATACCCAACAAATTTTTAAACACGTGAGCGTTTATAATGACTGCTGGTGGCGTGAGTGGAATTACATTTAATGTTTGATATTTTTTTGCAGAGGCAATCTCCATAAAGGCTTTTGTAACTGTCCTACGGATGAACAAATTCGGGGTAGCAGATTGCGTAGATAAATGATTTGAGATGGAGTGGGGAGGCCGAAAATGGCGTGGGGGCAGAGAGGACAAAAGAGAGAAGCAATCTCTCTAACCTAAGAAGGGAATGCACTTGCACGCATGGCTGGCGTACCGAGCTGGAAAATAAAACCAACTGAATAATGTATAGAGAGACGCGTGTTGATGTTGGTTTTTGATGAATAAAGCCTAGGGCTTGTGCTTTTTCTCAATTGGGTCTGTCGTTTCTCTCGGGGGGTGTTGTCCATGCCGGTGTAGGGAATCTCAAACAAGTGGAATTCATAACACCTCTATAAATCTGCGACCCCTCGTTTGGCTTATCCCTGCACAAGAGGATATAACTACAATCATACATATCCTCTTTGTCAGCCACCGGGCCTCTCTTTCTTCTCTTCTTCTAAAACTTTGAGTTTTTGTTTTTCTGTTTTTGGAGAAAAATGGTGAACAACGTCATACGTATGGGCTTTGGCGTTGCAGGTCTTAAACCCTAAAACTCTAAGTTTTAAGTCTTTTCATGGTTTTTCTAGAAATCTTACTGGGTGAGTTTCATTCTGCATACAGGAAGCACAATAGCCTTACTTATGTACGCAGTGCCAGCGTAAGTAGACTTGTCTGTCTTTAGATTTTATATCATCCATCTATGAAATGTTTGATAGATTACAGTGTCAATTGTTGTTGGGCAGTCTTACAGTGTTAATTGTTGTTGGGCAGTCTTACATTCAAGAGGGTTATAAAGAAAAGGACGACGGAGAATTTCTCAGGGGTTCCATACTTGATAGCACTATTTAACTGTCTTCTGTATACATATTATGGATCGCCTCTTATAAGCAATGGATGGGATAACGTTGTAGTTATGATTGTCAATGCTGTGGGTCTTCTTCTTGAGTGCTGCTTCATTTCAATCTATCTCATCTTTGCACCGGCCAAAACCAAGGTTAGTATTGTCAAATGTACTTCTTAGCATGATAACATATGGCTGGTGTATAAACTTGTGTAATCTTCAATGAATGCATTGACAGAAAACAATGGTGAGGATGCTTATTGGCGTGCTGACAGTGGCCGGAACCATTGCAGCAGTTTCTTTATTTGCTTTGCATGATCAGCAGCACAAGAAGTTCCTTGTCGGTACCGCAGGAATGGTGGCCACAGTGATCCTCTACGGATCGCCCCTCTCTGTAATTGTCAGTATTTACTCTTTCCTTAGAAAAAAACATGTAAAATAGAAAACGAATAGATCATGGAAGCATCTAAAGCTCTTCCTCTCCCAACTAGGATAAATCTAATTATGTTAAAAATATATTTCATTTGAAAGTCAAAACGTATATGAACATTGAAAAAATCAATCTTATTCTTTAGCATTCATGCCCACACTCAGAATCCTCCATATATCTGTCCCATGGAAGTGGGTTTCATTATCTTCAAAAATGGACATGGGGAATTCCATTTTATTGGTATCGGATATGGAGGGAGGGAAAAGGGCACTGATAATTAAAATACAAACCATACACAAAATTAAAGATCAGAGTTTTATTGCCTCTTGAGGCATAGAAGTTGATTACAGAGAAGAAATTTCATCTGAAAATGTCACTGTTATGTAGTTACTGACATTTTTAAAGATGTTATAAGATCGTCAACCTATTGTGCTAGCCAATGATCATCTATCTCCTACAAGAATAAATACCTATATGGTATACACTCTACATAGCCAGCACGTTCTTGACTGTGTAAGATGAAACTCTGGCGAACTCCTCCATGCTAGGAAGCCATTAATATAGCTCGTGAGACAGTAAGGAGGTGTAGATATTGAAGTTGGTTTATTTATGTTAAAATATATTCTGATGAATGCTGCTATGATAGAGTGGAGCTCCTAATTTGAAAAACACTAGATAACTTAAAGCCTTGAAACTTTTATTACTTTAGTGATGATAAGTGACTGATTGTATGTGCGTGGGTGCAGAGACTGGTAATTAAATCAAAAAGTGTGGAATTCATGCCCTTCAATTTGTCATTGTTCGCTTTCCTCAGCAGCATTTTGTGGCTAGCGTATGGCGTTCTCAGCAGGGACATTGTCATCATGGTAAGCATTGCAATCTGGTCGAGATATATTGTTGTTTTTTTATGCGTGATTCAAAACACTAATGTCAAATTATACACAGTAATCTCATCTCAATATTATATTTGTATACTATATATTGTCTTCTTTTTATGATGGATCATTGAATGCGATCTAAAAATCGATAATAAAAAAATACACACTATTAATCCAAAAACAATTGCAAAATTATATATTATGTTAACCAAATACTAATCATGGGTTTGTTGTTAATGTGCAATACAGGCACCTAATTTTATTGGATTACCCCTGGCATTATTCCAGATGATATTGTACTGCATTTATCGACACAAAAAGAGCGGACGGATTGAAGATGGAAAAATGGATGCAGGTGAGGTGGACTTGGAAAAGAACCAAAACACAGAAGAGGCATGTGGCTGCACAGAAAAACCAAAGTCTGGTCAAGAAACTGAAATGCAGTTGAAAGCATAATTGGTTTCACTGCAGTTTTCTCATGTTTTTGACGCTCAATACCTACACATTGAATCTTCTCCTGTGTGCTTTGTGATATTCTATTACAAGACGTATCTGTTTCTGTTTCCTGCCCGAATCCCCCCTTATGTTTCATAAAGAAGTCATGATGAGAGATATACCTCATTATTGTTATTAATAATTTAAACTATTCGATTTCCAGGATTCATGCATGAATGCTTTCCGCATGCTGCTCTTTTAGTTTTCGAGCGTGCGAACTGTTGTAGTACTCTTACAACTTTACAAAAAAACTTGCCAAACTTTGTCCTCACCATTTAAATGCTTTCTTTAACTCTCCCCAAATCGCAGACCGCTCTAAACGACAAGAACCGCTAAAAGTATGAACTTTCGATCACTTTCCACTTCCAAACAAGATAGTTTAGTAGAATAAAAACCAGTTTGAAATTTTATTTTGAATCTGAATTGCCATTAACAATTGATTTCATTCCCCGCCTGCAAACTATTTCATTTCTGTAAATCTTACAGATCACGTGTTTATGTTACAGTGTTTGCAAACCGAGTGTAAGAAAGAACTAATTTGCCAAATTCCGGTAACCATGCACGATAATAACGTGAAACTACGTACCAGTTGACGTAATAATGGGCACTTGAAACCATAGAATACCTGCCGCCAAACTAATTCTGTTGAAAATAATTTGGTAGGGCAAAGAGAGTTTGTTCAGATTTAAAAATTCAGTGGAATTCCAAACAATCATATTTGTTCATTTTGTCCGAATCCCACGACTTCTTTTTAAAAGTTTTGAGTTATATTTCTCTCGCCCCCATAGGAAGGGGGCAATTACTTATTTTGTAGATTTCTTGCTTTTACACATGTGAGACCAAGTTTTCCTCCTCAAGTTAATTTTCAATATCATGCAATCTATTAGCTTGTATGTAAAACTAAACAAATAAATATTATTTATAGACTAGTTTATGTTAATTAAATATTTAGAGTAAAAAAAAAAAAACTAATCTAATTTAATTGAAGACAATTTGATAGTTATAGAAATGAATTTTAAGAAATTAAATGAGGGATGGGTATTTAGTTTTGAGGATTATGATAAATAATGAATGTTGATGTGTAAAATTTAATAGTTTTTGGTATAGGAAATAAATATTTGTAATCTAGTTAAGTCATGAGATTTTGTGTAGTCTCTAAAATGTTTGTGGGTTTAATTGGACTGTTATATTACTAAAGATTGAACATAAGAATTACATGAATAATTTGGTGTGCATGATCATCCTATAACCAACAAGATTATCCTTGTAGAATGTATACCTTTTAAACTTGCCTCATCTCAATCTAAGATGTTTGAACACGTGTAAGGACTATAGTATTTTAAAATACTTAAGGGGAAGTTATTAAATTTCTTCCTAAATCAACCTCTTGTTTGTAAACATCATTCTTATCCATATATTTGGCTCATAAGAAAATTTTGATCTAAAGGGTTCCTTTTAGTACTTCAATTCAAAATTTTCCTATAATGATTTCTCATTATAGTTTTCCTTGTGAGTTAAATGGATATCCAATGCCTTAAAATATCAAGACATAGCAACATGCCATACAAATGTGTACCATATTGGCTCCCAATGGCTAATGGAAAAGAATATGAATCTTGAAATTTTTATATTTAAAATTTTAAAATTGGGGGTCTACCCCAAGTAGGTCAAGATCAAAATTGAGTGTTACAAGATTAACCTAGGTTAGGAAAATAAAAATATTAATGTCTACAATAGGTACATGTAAACCAAGATTGATAATGAGAAAAATCTGAGGGGAATGGGTGGAAATGGGGCAAATATATGTTGAATTTATAAACAAAATGTGTCTATTGGTATAAATGGAGATGAATAGGGATAATTAAATGAAAAAAAATTATCACAAGATTGCATTACTTTTCACTATGTAATTGCATTAATTTTTTCTTTTAAAATAAACCTAAAACCAAATGGAAAATGGAATGTGTATGTGAGGTCAACCATTAGGATTTCCTCAACTTTCAAGTTCATGTGAGTCTAATGTGAACATATATTTTAAAGTATGCGCATTCTAGGGTAACATAAAATGAAAATATTCAAGTTTACACAAAATGATATGGGGCCCATGAAAAGTAATGGATCCATCTCAAAAATTTAATGTGTTCCTCTCCTTGGCCCAAACACTCCATAGGAGCTTGAAAAATAGAGAAATGATATATAATGAATAAATTATATCATGCAAATAAAAATAGGCATGTAACTAAAATTCAATTTAACTTTACATTAAAAAACAAGTAGAATGATAGAGGGGATAGGGTTGTAAATTTTGTGTATGGAAAGTGATATTGAAATGCTCTAATTTATTTGATAGTAATAATATGGTATAATACTTCAAACATAAAATGTGGCATTAATCAAAGCATTAAATATGGTGTACACTTTGATAATTGTGCAATAGAACCCAACTCATATGTAAACCTACAAGTGCAATCAATATTTTTCTTAATATGACGAGGAGTCACTATATGGGTTGGTAGCTATCTACAATTACAATTTAAATGTGATAATGGAAAAAAATGTCCCCTTCAATTGGTTGCATTCATTAAATTCAAGAAAATTAGAGGAGATGGGAAAAATAAATGAAAAGTAAAGATATTATGGTTGTAGATAAACATGTAAACACATGGATGGATTGTGTAAATTTATGTGATAAACATGATAAATCATTGGTTGATAAACTAGTATGAAAAATATCAAATTATAATAATGAAATGGATATAAATTGGAGGTAATCATCAAGACATAGAAGCTTTCCATAATATAGACAAATAGGTATGATGTAATATGTAAGTACATAAGAGATTAGCATGAAGGAACATACATTCTCCCCAATACAAATACATGAAAAAAGAAAATATGGATCTAAAGGAAATATTAAGATTTTATGAGTATTTATAAGATGGGAAAGGAATGGTGTCCTCAATGTGGCTCTTAGGAACATGATAAAGCATGCAGGCACACTATAGGATGGGGAAGACATAATTCCTCCAATGTGATAAGATAAATCTTAGGAACAAGATAAGGCATGAGAAAAATCAATGATATGAGGAAGGATAACTCTTATGAATATGTCAAGTCATATGAGAAATCATCCATGCATGAAAGGAATAGTTTTTCCAACATTATAAGAAAGATAATAAAGCATGATAAAGAAATAAAAGAGAAAATGAATGACATGAATGTGAAAATAAATTTAAAAGTGATTACCCCAAATGGAAAAGATAGTAGGATGAGGCTCTATTACAATGCAAACCTATAAAAAGTTATAATAAATGTGAATATGTCTTTTGAATAAGAAAATGATATGGTAGAAATGAACCCCAAAATGCTAGGTAAACATCATATCATACTTTTTTCTTGTACATGCCCTATTTTTTGTAGGAATTTGGACCTAACTCTAACCTACCCCCCTTGGCTCTAGACATTAATAGCACTTCTTGAGTACACTTGCCTTGGATTTTAACCATTTAAACTTTCTTTTTTAATCACTTTGCTATGAATGCTGATTTATTTTGAGCTTACAATCTTCATATCCCTTCTATGAACCTATATTAAAAGTATTGTGTGCAACATCCTATTGCTTCCATTCAATATTTTAGGGAAGAGTGTTGATAGGGTGTGGTCTCTTTGCATTTGGGTTTTCTCATGGGTCTCCAATGGCCATTCTCATGTGATTTCCATGTTGAGGTCCATCCCTTTCCTTTTAGATTCCATTTTGATTTTATTGTTTGGTCATTTCCCTAGTTTGTTGCATTCTTTTATGTTATCTTCCATTAGCTTTTTGGTTTTTGTTTGTTCTTCTATTGTTTAGGGTAGTTTATTACACCGAGAGGAATTCCATACAATCAATTTTTTTTCGTGTTTATCAAAACGAGAATAAATAAATGTTGTTTTATATTTCTCAACGACGGGTAATAAATAACTATTTATTTGAATAGCTTGCGGATAATTTTTGACGAAATAAATAAATGTTTACTATTGAAAATCACTTGTAGTTCATCAGTGATAGGATAAAACTAGGGAAAAGAGTGAAATGGATTCGATTTTGAATAATAAATTTTATTTTGGTATATACGTGTCAATCTGGGGATCACAAACTAATGAAAGGTATCATGGAAATATGTATAAGGGTTGAGAGTCGTGAGATGGGTGGTTATGAATGCATCCTATGGAAAAGAAACCTATTGAAAGTTGAACTAATTCCAACGATAGGAATTGTCACTTCTTGGTGACAAGATCTGAACACACAAAAAACTCTAAAACGAAAAATTAACACACACTACCAAATCCATCAAATCTAAAGCAAAGGAATAAAACTCAAATCAATGACATACTTAATTTACAGAAAAAATATAATAACTAGTTCAATCTAAATTAATAGATAACTTACACATATATCAAATATAGAATTAAGGTCGTAGAAATATCAATCCATAATAATGCTTAACCAAACAATCACACACCTTGCATAAGAATAATGTATTTGCACTCAATTGGTAGCTGTAGAGGGGGCACCCTTCCTCCCAGTGAATAGTTTGGAGATGAAGAACTTATAGAATTTTTGAAATCAGCTTTGGTAATATTTTATTGGAAATAATATTGGTTTCTTACATTCCTCCCTCCAAGTATACATTATGTTGCTTATATATACACAAAATTTAACAGTTTCATACAAGAATACATTATGTTTTTTGGCACATAGCCAACAAAATATATAATAATAAATACAACCTTGACTACTAGCTATAAATGAAAAATGGGTTTGTTGTAATGATGAATAAAGAATATAATATTTTTTCTTTTCCATGCAGCTAACAATTGTGTCCTCTTCCATAAAATAATATTTTTGGTTTCCTCAAGAAAGTGCATCCTCCTTATTATTCTCTCACATGATCAAAACCATCAGTTATTATAGAAGAATGTGGATTTCGGTTTTCTCCTCCAACAACTATGCAACCACCTCCTTGTTATGGGTTCTTCCTAATCCACGTGGAGTATTTGAATGCTGATTTGGTGATGAATAATGAGTGCTAGAAAGAGACAAAGTAGTTTCTCATAAATAAATAGTTTCTCTAGCTACACAAACTGAAAGGACATAAATGATGTGATGTGGAGATAGAGTGGCATAAATGGTAGTCCACAAAAGGAAATGAAGTGATCCACATAGTCATCATATGAAGCTAAACTCTTTTTGATCAGAGGAAAAATAGGTTTTGAATGGACTACAAACCATTTACAACATGTTTTGAATGGACCTGAAACCATCAAGTTTTAAGGGGACCCAAAACCCACACAAAGAAGAACAAGCTGCCCTAAAAATAGATTCAAATCCAATCAGCAACGCAATAGGGAAACAACAAGCTAGAAACAATACAAAATCCAATGGGCTACCCAAAAAAGAACCAAGATATTAAGGTATGTGCAGGATCATGATGGGCCAAAAAGTGGCGATATGTAAGCCATATGGTGACCCATGCGGCTGACAACTTTTTTTTTATTCAAAATTGATGAAATGAAAAGGGTTTTTAGAGGAGATTCTCAACTTTCCACCAATATAAATTATGCTTTACTTTTAATTTAATCAATAATTATTATTCATTTTCTATTAGAACTACGAATAAAGTCTTGATTGATAGGATGATTCAAACAAATCTATAACTTTCAAACGGTATCACATTTTTTGAATGTGAAACATGTGTCACATTCTATGCTTTGCATACTATAGGATTAAAAAAATAAAATTGAATTTCATGAATTTTTGACCAAGTTAAGGTGGTTAGACAAATGAGCTTTTATATATTTTAAAAGTTGTAATAAAAAAATCATAATTAATTATTTACTTGGAAAAACATTATTAAAAAATATGCATCACATTGGAACATGAGTCCTCTAATTATATCTAAAATCTTATAAAAAAATATTATCATTTTATTGTGGTTAGGGTGGTTAGACAGACACCTACTTCTTATTTTTACCCTACAATTTAAATACTACTGCATTGAAATTTCAAATTTTCACCAAATAGATTTTTTTTTTTAAATAAAGGTCTAGTAGTTTAGAAACTACATTCAATTTTCTACATATTCTTTTTTTACATTTTTTTGAAATAATATAGATAACTTATTCAAATTTTTACATCAAGTTGTCGAACTTTGATTTTCTGTCTTTTTATTGCCATTTAAGGGCATGTTTTTTCCATGATGATCCTGCACATACCCATTACATTAATCTTGAACTCTTTGGTTTTGACGGGACCACAAACCCAATATCTATGGATTTTAAAGGGACCCACAACCCTGTACATCTAGATATTGACAGGGACCTTGAACCCAAGGATATTACTTGCAAAGCATAGATTAGGAGCAAAGCACCAACAACTGAAGCCCAACAAAACACCCTTTCCACCTCTATAGGAAAGTTCATCACAAATGCACAAGGCTCCCTCAACCATCTAAGGCTTTTGACATAATTCATCAACCTAAAACATGGGTTTTACATGGATCCCATAACCATGAATGAAGATTTCCACCATAAAGCAGTCACAAGATAAACAACATAGATCATCAAACATCCCTTAAAGCTACAATCTGCATCTTCCTTGTAGTCCTTCACCATCTCCAAATGAGAATTATTCTTACACCAACACATCTCTTCTCCCAAGCAACCCCTCTCCACCTCAATAGAATGGGCTATAGAAGAAACTGAGTGAAGATAAAAAGAATACCACCCCCAACACCAGCAAACCGCCTCTCCCCTGCACACCTTCTCTACTTGTATAGAAGAACAATCCACCTCAATAGGATTAACAAGAGAGAACATCAAAATATAACAGCAAGGATCTTTACTACCAGTTAGAATCCTCACCTCTATAGAAGACTTTAGACCAAATAGTAAAGGAAGGACTAAAGAGACCCTGGACAACATTAAATCTTTGAAACACACAGGGGTCTTGAAAATAATCTCCCATAACCATCTCTTCCAAAAAAATAGGGGAGGTCCTTGACCAAAAAAAGTAGGGGCTAAGAAAGAACAACCAATAAACATTCATACCCCTACACAAACAAAACTGGGGAGAAAAATCCAACCAATATTTATTCACAACCTCCATAGGAAACAAGAAGCCTATGAAAGAATAAGAGGAAACATCACCAATCTTGGTAGGGCCAAAGTCACTAGAAAACTTGGATCCTCTTCGGGCACAACAACTGCCTAATTGCAACAAGAAGACAAAACCAAGGGAAAGAGGCACCACCAAGGGAAACAAAAGGAAACCATATTCAGAGATAGCAAGCCTAGTGGCTACAACTATAAGATTTGAATCAAGACAACACCATGGCTCTCCAAATAGCATTTGAATCCTCACAACGTTCACCCAAGACAAAACCCTACCCCTAGAAATTTCATTACTAGCAGTAGCCACCAAAAACACTCCAAGATGCATCCATATACACAAGCCAAACCATAATAGTAGGAGATCCTAAAATAGGGAAAAACCCACAATAAGAAGAGATCCCCCCTCCATAATAGAGACAACCTAGAATAAAAGGCCATGGCCTCCATCACCAAGAAGAATGGTGAGATAATCCCTCAACAAATAGAATCCAACACACACAAACCCCATTCCCGCAAAAATCCCCAGCCAATAGTCCCTCCAAAGCAGAAACCAACCACCATCGCCCTCCCCCAGATCTCCATCATCCTCGTCCTCGTCTGATTCCCCTTCACCAACAACAAATTTCAAACCACCTCCTCGCACACGCTCTCATGCTCGCCATTAATTCTACTTACAATACAATTATGAAGCTAAATTGTTGCCACCTTCAAATGTTGCATGCTATGTCTTCCAAGCTTGAAATAACAACATTTATTAGTAAAGACAACCAATAATTATTTTTCATATTTTTATCCAAAAGCTATATGTTAAATACCACTTATATATATTAAATCATATAAGCAATACATAAAATGTTAAAATGAGATGAAAATAGAATGTGGGAATGGTTATGAAGGCATATGCTAAAGGCTTAAATGTGGCATAAAATAAGACATAATTGGCTCTCATTAGTCACAATGCCACAATACCCGATACGTGGCTTGGCGCCATGGATGGGTAAACTCTAGTTTTTATTTTTCACCACCATATTTCTAACCGCCTATAGGATTAATCAACTTTAGTATTAGTACTATAAAATAAAGGGAGAAATAGCATATAGGAAGCATGAGCATGATAGAGGCGAATGGTTGAGAAGAAGTTGGAGGATTAGGTGAGGAGGTTGAACTAGAAATTTCCCTAAGAACTTTGTCAAGGAAATGAAACATTCAATCCATTAACAGGTACACTTTAGAGCACTTTGTCAAGGAAATGAAACATTCAATCTATTAATAGGTACACTTCATGTTTACTATGATGTTTCTTGTAATTATTTATTTAATATTATATGGTTTTTAATTAAATAACGATTTGTGGTAAATATTTTATTTTCCTTCGATCTTGGCCACCTAATCTACACCAAAGTGTAAACTTCATTCTCTAGCCACTTGATGTCATGACATCAAAAACTACAGTGGGTACTAACCCATTACACTTGGAAAACTCTATTTAATTCACTCAACCTATAGATACACACAAATTTATGCAGTCTTTGAGAAGTTCTGTATATCAAAACAAAAATTTCATTCATGGCTGCCTATCTACACCCAAGCCATATATACTTACTATAGGATTTTTTCATCGAAGTTGGGGAGGCAATTAGAAAAGAACATACGGTTTTCCTCTTTTCATGGTCTATGATTTTCTTTTTGAAAATTATATACAAATTGTGGAGGATTTGTTTGGGTATTAAACTAATTATTTCTTGTGTCATGAAATGCACAATTTTTTCCTTCTAATTTGTAATTAGTTTGGCTATGTTGTAGACATGTGAGGGGAAACAAGGGATGGAGGTTTTTTTTGCAAAAAATTTCGTTTAATTTCTCTTTGAATTTTGTGAAAATTGATTTTTCTAAGACAAATTTTCTCCAAATTTTTTTTTCACCCATAAGTCACTGTAAAGTTTTCGTTGTTGATGCTTTTGAACTACAAAATCTACTCCGCCCTCATTCCTATTGGTAAAAGATCCCAACTACAATGGGAAAAGATGAAAAAACATAACAAATAAAGTAGACAACAAGACAAGGAGGCAAAATATTTTCTCTTTCATTAAAATACCCAAAAAGATTACATTCAAAATGATTACATACAAAAACTCAAAGCTATGGCTTTGTATATTATTCATTCACAAAAAACTATGAATATTCTGGTGCACTGGAGTTAACTATGTGATGTTGTGAATATTCCAGAGCACTGACCTCTGTAAATATTCTAGAGCACTATCCTTTGCTTCTGCAGGTTCTTCCTCTTCTTCTATTATGTTCTCTAGAAAATTCCTCGTTTTTGTTGCGCTCTATCATACTAAGAAAAAAATTATATTCCTTGCTTTTGTCTTTCTTTCCTTCTTTCCAAAACTACCACTCAATTTCAAACTCACCGACCACAATTAATTTCATTTTGAGAAACATTAACTGTCCAATGGGGTTGTCAGACACAAAAAGGTGGGTGGAGGATCCCAATGGATCATTTCTGACTGTGCATTAAATGCACTTGGTTGGTGGTTGCTCAAGATTAGAAAATCCAACACTCGGGCCCCTTAATCTTGAGCCTTTCTTCTTTTCATCACCATTCAAAAGTTCTGATTTAAATGTTATAGAGGAAACATGTTTGCATCTGTTCAATGAAGTTTTGGTGCATCGGTGCTTCCCTGTGTTTTCCTGAACCAAAGTTTCGGCGCATCAGTGCTTCTCTATGTTTTCCTGAACCAAAATTTTGGCGCATCGATACTTCTCTATGTTTTCCTGAACCAAAGTTTTGGTGCATCACTGCTGCTCTATGTTTTCCTAAACCAAAGTTTCAACACATCAACGCTTCTCTATGTTTTCCTAAATAAAAGTTCTGGTGCATTCCTGCATACCAAGCCTATCTCTTAAGCATTCAAAGGATTCTTTTAACAATGCCTTTGTAAAAATATCAATGAGTTGGTTCTTAGATCTACAATACTAAAGTTCAATCTCTCCATGCTCCACCAACTCCCTTATGAAATGGTAGCAGATTTCAATATGCTTGCTTCATCCATGAAATACGATATTTTTAGTCAAGGCAAAAGAACACACATTGTCACAAAATATGGTTGTAGCATCTTCTTTCTTCTCATTCAAATATGCAAGGAATATTCTAAGCCAAAAATCTTGGTATGTTGTGGCATTTGTTGCAATGTACTCTGCTTCAGCCATGGAGAGATAAACTATGGGTTGCTTCTTTGATGCCCATGTGGAACAAATATCCTGAAGTGATTTTCTTGTCATCTACATTTCCTGACCAATCACTGTCTATGTACCCAACTAGCTAAAACTCATTGGAAATGGTATACATAATTCCATAGCCTTTTGTGCCATTAACATACCTTAGAATTTTTTTCTTGCTTTCTAGTGGGTGTCCTTAGGTTGCTCCATGAACCTAGAAATTAGGCTTACTGCGTACATAAAATTAGGTCTTGTTGTTTTCAAGTACACAAGGCTTCCAACCATTCTCTTGTAGAGGTTTGGGTTAACATCACTGTTGTTGTCCTCTTTACTTAATTTCAGACCTATAGTTATTGGGGCTGAGGCTGGTTTACTATCCAACATTCTAAATCTCTTCAAGATTTTATTAGCATATTTTTTTTGTGAAATAAAGATGCCATGCTCTATTTGTTGGACCTCCATGCCTAGGAAATATTTTAGCAAACCTAGGTCTATCATTTCAAACTCATTTTTATTGCCTCTTTGAAATCAACAATGAAAAGATTACTATTTCCTATGAAAATTAAATCATCTACATACAAAACAACAATAAGAATCTCACCATTGGCTGCCTTGATGTAGAGTGTGGGATCACTTCCACTTATGTTGAATCCATTTCTCATAAGGTACAAATAAATTATGTTGTACCATGCTCGTGGTGCTTGTTTTAGCCTGTAGAGAGCTTTCTAGAGCCTATAGATTTTGTCTTCTTTCCCTAGGACTTCGTATCCAGGTGTCTACTCCACATACACATCTTATTTCAACACTCCATTTAAGAAGGCTGCCGTTACATCCATTTGAAGTACTTTCCATTTATGATGGGTTGCAATTGCTAGGACTGCCCACACTATTTCCAGCCTTGGAACTAGTGCAAACATCTCATCATAGTCTCTTCCAAGCTATTGTTTGCATCCCTTAACAACTAGCCTTGCTTTATCCCTCTCAACTTTACCATCAATAGTGCATTTGGTCTTATAGACCCACTTAACTCTAATGGTTGATTTCCCTTTGGTAAATTAGTGAGCTCCCATGTCTTAAATTTATCACTATAGTGTCCAACTCTTCATCCATGGACTTACACCATTTTTCTTCTTTCATGGCTTCTTCAAAATACATTGGATCACTGTGAGCAAACAAAGAAAAAACTAAATTCTCATCAAAATCTTCATACCTTGTGTTGTCACAAATTTCCCTCATGCTTTTAGTCTTCCATGGCATCAATTATGCGAGCATAGGGTCATAATTTCTAGAGTTGGTTGACTATCGGTCTGATGAAGAAGACTGTAGTTGTAAAATTTCGGTGCATCTACCCTGCTAAAAGGTTTCAGAGAAACTGTTGTGCTGAAAATTTTTGGAGCTGCTATTGTTTTCTAAATTGTTACCTTGTTGTAAGGTTTCGATGCATCCGCTTTCTACAACTTCTTCTTCCTCAAAGGGTATTGATATAGAGATACTTGTGTTGCTATCAACTATTCCATCCCATGACTCATTTTCAATGAATTCAACATCTTACTGATCACCACTTTTTTGGTGATGGGATTATATGCTCTGTAGGCTTTGGATTCTTCACTATAGCTTATGAAAATACATTTTTCACCTTTGTCATCAAATTTCTACCTTTTCTCTTTTGGCATGAGTGCATATGCCACACATCCAAATATTCTCAAATACTCAACATTCCATTTGCATTTTTTCCATGCTTCTTGTGGAATTCTATCACGAACGAGATTTATGGAGCACCTATTCAAAATTTAGATTGTTGTTGCTACAAAATCACCCCAATATTCATTAGAAAATCCCTTTTCCTTCAACATGCTTGCTTCCTTCTTTGTGATTGTTCTATGCTTTCTTTCAACCACTCTATTTTGTTGTGGAGTATATCAGGCTGTGAGTTGTCTTTGAATACCTTAAGACTTGCAAAAATTCATAAACTCTTGAGAGATATACTCTCCTCCTCTATCTATTCTGAGGACTTTGATATAGTGGTCTCTTTGTTTTTCAACCAACACCTTAAACTCCTTGAACTTATCAAATGCATCTGATTTGTTCTTTAAAAATTACACCTAGATTTTTCTACTATAATCATCTATGAGTTTCATGAAATAAACATTTCCTCCTAGGGTTGGGGTCTTCATGGGACCACACAAATCTTAATGAACTAGCTCTAATGGTGCTATTTCTCTCCTAGAATTCCCTGATTGAAAGGCTTGCCTATGTTGTTTACCTAGGATGCATGATTCACACTTTCCATCGGGCTCTACAATTGCTGGTAGGCCCCTAACCATGCCTTTTTGACCTAAAAGTCTTGTTGTGTAGTTTTTGCACACACACCCCACTGAAAGTTAGCACCCTCTTTCTTTTCTTTTTGGTGTTTTGACCCTTCTTTCTGGGGGTTTTAATTGCTTTGGCTCGTGCTTTGATGTTCATATTTCTAGTTGAAGTGGCACCTTTATGAATTTTATTAAAAATATTGAGTTCTGAATGCATTCCAAAATTTTCACTATTTTTGGGATAATCCGCTCCCTGTGGATTTTCCCAGTTTCCTTTCGGAGTCTAGAAGTGATTTCCTTTTGACCCAGATAAAGGGAAATCCATCGTGTCTGGATTCCATTGAAATCCATTGCTCTCTCGAAACCCCAACTTTTGTGGTCTTGGCTATCTTGTCGACCGCATTAATGGCACTTGTGCGAATTGTTTGGGGCATTGATATATTGATTTTTGGGGAAGTAATTGGTCATTTGAGTTCATTTATTTTCTTATCATTTGAGTTGAGTCTTGGAGCCTCTGGTGTATTGTTGAATCATGGATTTCAAAGCTGTTTCGATTACTGCATTTGAATTTCATGTGCGTAGCTTATATCCTGTTTGCATTTGAGGGTTGTTTAATGACATCACTAGTTCTAGTCCTTTTGCTCTCATGGTATGTAGATTTTCCCTCTTTCTATGATGATTATTTTGCTCCATTTTCTTTCTGGTCTTTCGTTGCTTCATTGTTTCCTTGGGTATGTGCATCATTTTGGGGTTTCGTTATTCTACCAGTCCATCGGGTTGATCATTGAGTGTTTATATTTGGTCTAGTATTTCTATTCTTTGGGGTTTTTCTTGCAATGGTCTTAAATTTCCCATCCTAGCATGTGAGCAAGTCGTACCTAGCTCTCTATGCTTTCATGGAGGATTTTAGGGCTCTTGACCTAAGGCTTGGCCGATTTCCCTCGAGTTGCAATGGGGGGAGTTTTAAATTCATATTTGATCCTTTGGAGGTCTAGGGCAAGTCGTTGTCAAGGTGCAGGCCTTAGATTCGACATCGTTTGAATCATTTTGGTAAAGGTGAGGAAATGTTCACAGGTTTGGGTTCTCGAGGTCCTCGTAGAATTCTGCTTCCCCCGAATTTCCCCGACTTTTCCTGTTCTTTCTCTTTTGCCACTTTTTCCCATATTTCATCCGTGTCACTAAAATCTGCTTCCTTTGGATTTTCTCGGAGTCCGAAGTCGAGTCATTTTTCTGGATTAGTGCTTTAGTGATGATTTATCTAGTTCATGCTGAAATCCATTCCCTCCGGATTTTCTCGAATGTTTCGTGTCTTCCTCGTTTTCTTGGATTGACTATCACTATTGTTGTTTTTGCTGAAATCCATCTCTAGCAGATTCTTCTAGGTTTTCTAGGAAAATGTTGAATATGGTGGTTATGAAGAAATGGTTTATTGATGATGTATTTAATTGATTAAATGAACTTATGCTAAGTGTTATAAAGTTTATTTCTTTGTTGAATAAGTGAATTAAAATGATATTATGGGCATTTGTGTGCTTGGTTCGCTAGAATCTGCTTGGTCCGGATTTTCTCAAAAATCCTCTCCAAGGTGGAATCTGCGAAGGGGGCCAAATCCCAAACTCTAGAATATTAATCTTCTGCACCTTTTGTTTCTCTTGGATCTTATTGTGGTCATCTTTTGTAGGCAAGGTTAGGACAAGATGTTACTGGTCAAGGCAAAGGGAAGGCAACAGATCCAGGTGCAGAGACTTTTGCCATCTTTGATGCATAGAAGGTCAAATTGGACATAAAGAGCAGGATTCCTAAAAGTAAGTTGACTTCCATTTGGTCAAGAATCATGGATACCAATGTGGGAATGTGGGACTATGAAGATTGTAAGGTTGAGATGTTAGCACCAAACCCTCCATTGTTGGCTAGAAGAATTGTGGACTCCAGATTAGCTCACGTAACAGGTTTTCCTTCCACGATGCAGTGTTATGAATTGGTGCTTGAATGTGCCAAGAATTATGATAGAGGGACACAAAGGATAATCGGTCCCCAGGGAAGGGTTTTGGCAGAGCTTTTCCTTGTATCCATTGCCTCAACCTTTGATATACTTGACAAGTTCCATGTGGTGGCCTTTGATATGGATGGTGCCAGGAAATATTATGAGGAAAATGTAGTTAAATCCCAGCAGGTGATTAATTCTTGGTTGGAAAATCCTAAATCCCATTTCTCCAAGTTGCCAAAGCAACTATTCAGACTCAAATTCAAAAGGGAATATTAAAATATCATCACTCTTCTCAGCACACTGGTAGGATTGAAGAGTGCAGGGGCGTTCGAGACTTGGATGTTTAATGTAATTTCTCAGATGGAGCAAGGGATATATTATCACTAGGTAGGTATCATAAGTGCAGTCATTCATGAATAGTTGTGCAATGTCTTGCAAACCAAGACCTTCACCATGACCTCCTACCTATTGTATTCATTGGCAAGACTTCACCCATACAAGGGGTTGAGCACTAGGGGTAACTTTGGACAAGATTCTATATATGAGGTGTATCCATATTTGCACGTAACTGGAGGAAGCTACAGGAGATCAAATGATTCTTTTATAATGTACATCACTAGATTGCTCCAGGGTGTAGAGCATATGAGAATTTATGACAAAGCCAAAGAATTGATAAGGAGATATGGGGCATGGTTTATCCAGTTCCCTACTTTCTCATACATTAGAACTAATGGTTGTCAAAGGGCTCCCTACAAACTCCCAAGGTATCCTACTGATCATATCATATTGTTGGTGGTCACTAGGTAGATGTGTGACTTCGACAATGTTGTTAAGGGAGAAATGCAAAAAATAGGTTTTGGGAATGACTTTCCCTTGAAGATAGGAATGGGTGAGGTTTGTCCTTCTATCCAATGTGCTCATGCTTATGAGGAGGAGATGATTACCTTTGGCCTCTCTTTCCATTCCAAGAGAGCAAGGTTTGACATCACTAGTGAAGCACAAAAGAAAGCTAGTAAGGAATATAGCTATAAGGTCAACATTGAGGATTACTGGGTAAACTTAGTTGATGAATTTGAGGTAAGAAAGAGGAAGTTCTCCAAATTTTTAGTGGATTTGATAAGGTTATACAATGTGAAGGTCATCCCTGAAAAGGTGGAAGAGGATGGAAACTTAATCCAGGGTGATGTTTATGAGGTAGTGAAGTATAGGCCAGTTGGAGATGTTGCCTGGTTAGAAGAAGAGAAAACAGAGCTGGATCAAATCATGACTCCAGTGATTAGGTACACAAAAATGTGGTTGAAGCATAAGATCTTGGAATTGGAGAGTGAGGGTATCCCATGTACTTATGATCTGATGGGAGACATGGAGTCTCATTCTACTTCAAAGCAGTCACACGAGCAAGATCCTAAAGGCAAGGAAAACGTGGATTCCCCTTTCAAAATCTAGGTTAGGGATGCCCAAGCTAAGAAAGAGACAGAAGGGAGTAAACAAAGGAAGCTTTCCACCAAGAAGAGGAGACATCCCTCAAGGAAAGAAGTTGAAAATAATAAAGAAGAGGAAGAGGGGGTCGAGGTAGTTCCTCCATTGACAAAGAGAAGAAGACTCACGAAGCTATCACAGAAATAGGAGGAGGCTCCCAAAACTAATAAGGAGGTTGAGCCACTAGTGATAGAGGTCGAGAGCTTAGGGTAAAGAACCCAAGTTTACATGAGGAGGTCAAGAACTCCTTCTCCAAGGGACACTACAATAAAGGAAGATGTTCCAGTGAATGTTCCTATTGTTGAACAAGTAAATGTCTCCAATCCTTAGGATGCCGGTAGCACACAAGAGGAGCCAAAGAAGGATGAAGAACTTAAAGATTTGGGTGAGGAAGAATTTCAAGAAGGAGACCTCTACAAGATGGAGGTAGAAATTGATAAAGTGATTCAATATCCCTTGGTGGCATCTGCAGATTCACGTGTGAGGGAGCAATTGAATAAATCTCCTCAACAAGAGGAGATACCAGCTAAGGTCCCTTCACCGGTGGAGGTCATTTTGGATGAACAGTTGCAGGATAAGGAGAATCCAATCATGGATATCCCTAATATGCCAAATGTTGAAAAGGATGCAACAGGTGATCAACAGGACAAGCAGGATGTAATGCCAACTAAGTCTACTATTCCAGATTGGTTGGATAAGGGATTGAAAAGCAAGATGGTAGAAGTGGATGAAGCTCCTCCTAATTGGGATCTCTTGATGGCTAATGTTGAACAAGGGAAGGCTAAGAAGAAGGCTAGGGTTGTGTCCCAGATTGAGAGAGATGGGTCAAGTAACAGGGTGGCCCATATTGCTACCCCTGCTCTGGATAAGGATAGAGACATTGTGAGTGCTAGGGATTATCATGTGCAAATTGTTGACCTAGGGAATGCTTCTATGGAGCAAGACATTGAGGAGTATGAAGGCTCCAGTGTTGTAATTGTGGGTAGGTTGAAGAAAGCTTTACAAACCAAGCATGAGTTGGCGAGAGAGAATGAGAAACTAAAGAAATATTTGTAGGATTTGATGAAACCCTTATAGGCTATTGGTTCTTCCTCCTCTGTTGCAGGTTTCTTGCCTCAGGAAACAATTTCTGAGCTAGAAAAGATGAAAGGAACCACACATTCTAAAGTTGCTTGGTTTATTAGTGTCCAAACTATGAGAGATGTTGCCATTAAGGATATCCTGTCAACTGGGGGAGATGCCATGAGATTAATGGACTAGTTGAGGATTGCATTGGCTCAAGACAAGGAAGATATTGATCTCCTACTACACAAAACTACAACAATTATGGAGTTCACTGAGGATAAGCTGGTAAAAAGTGGGATCCTTCCTTTTCCAAGCGTTTTCGAACCTTGAGAATGGTTTCAAATCCTGCAAATGAGGCAAAATGCCTTAAAGAAAATTCATAAGTAGGCAAAGTAGATTGCGGATACTCTGACTGGTATCCATGATAGGTGTATCTCATTCTTTGAGGTCATGAAAGGAAGGAAGAAGTTTGTTCCCAAACATCTTAATCTAGAGAAACTTAGGAAATGGTGGAGAGATGTTTATTCTCCAATCAGTGAAGGACCAGTTACCAAGATCAGCTAGATGATGTTGCAACCTATATTGTAGTTATGGATAGATTCCTAACTAATAGAGCTGATTGAGATATTACAGTTAAGTAGGCAAGAGATGACATCAAGTCTCTTGAAAGAAGAATTAGGGTTTTCCCTATGCCGCTTGTTGTTGAGTTGGATAGGGTCTTGTTGGCCATGCATGATTAAGAGGATCAAACTAAAGACAAGGATGGGAAGTAGTTATAAGGATTACATTGAGATTTGTGCTTCCCATTACTTACATGCATTGGGCTGACCCTTCTACATTTTGTGGCCGACTAGGATGAAATCGGTCCTAGTTGCACATTTCATGTTATGTTCAAATATCTCTAAGGCCGACCTCTTGTAGGCCATTTTTTATTGTAAATTCTTATCTTTGGGTTGACCTATCTTAGGGATTCTCTATAAAATAGGCATGTTGCCTCATTTGAGAATATAGATAGATATATAGAGATAGGAGGAAAATAGAGAAGTGATAAAGTAGAGACTTGACATTAGAATGAATTAGGGTTTACTTTCAGGCAAGTGTTGTAACAGAAAAATGAAGTTGTTCCTATTTTGGATGAACTAATATAAGAAAGATTTGGTGATTTGGTATCTATCTTGTGGAGTTTCATCTAGCATGGTTCTTGTTGTTCTATCTTTAAAATTTCTTATGATTTTATCGTTAAATTGTTTGGTGATGTTTACGGTTTCATGTTTGGAATGTTTGCAGTGATCTCTAGTCCATACTTTTTGCAGTTAGTTGATTGTTAGCTACTTTGCAAAGTTAGTCTGGACTTAAAATTGTGCTTAGTTCAGTTATAAGGATTTGTTCATCTCAATTGCAATATAATTGGTTGAATGAATGTTTGTGATTTGAAAATATTTAAATACCTTAGAAGATTGCACTATCTCTGTGAAATTGTAGATTCATTTGGGTTGAACAAAGAGTAGTTAATGAGAGATCGGTCCATTTTAAGCATTTTATCTTTTGGCATTTTCAATCTTAGGGTTAGAAGTAATCTTAGAGTCATCTCTGAAACCTTTATCTTTTTTTGTTTCTTTATTATCAGGGTTCAAATCAAGATTCCAAGTATTAATTCATTGTTTAGATCTGATAAATTCAAAATTTAGTATTTGCTTGTAGTAAGGTCCCTTTGTGATTACCAACATTTTCACATTTATCACTGAGTTTTTTTGTTGCATTGTCAAGACCTGACATTAGAGACCTTGGGGTTATATTTTTTCCATAGAGATTTACCTTTCAAGAGAGATAGGATATCATATTTTGTTTGAGTTGTTGTTATGTAGAAAACACCATCAACAAATTGGCTCTAGAAGGAGGGCCTTTGAATAAGAAAGCTGGAGCATTTCCTAAACGCCATCTCTCTTGAGAGGCTTAGAAGAAGAACTAGATCTACTCCAGGAGGAGAATAATTTCAAGAGTTACAAGCCCCTACTAGGTCAAGAAGGACCAGAGGAGGGGGAGAATCATCATCCGCTCACCCACTTCGATCATCTCCATCATCTCCATCATCTTCATCTTCATCTGACTATGAAGGAATTCCTATTCTACAACCACAACCAGTCATAAATCAGCCATTACCACCGCCACCTCCACCAATGGATTTTTTGGCTAATAATCCATCTCCATTGATCTTTAATAATTACAATGTCATGCCCAAGAACCCTGAGCATTTTTTCTCTAAATTTCATACTCATGACCTCAATAAAACAACATAAGAGCATATTAGGATTTTCCAGACCTGCTTGAGGGATAGAGGAATTAACCATGAGGATGTTGCATGCAGGCTTTTCCCTTATTCTCTAGGAGAAGAGGCCTTCTACTGGTACAATCACTTACCTGCTGCTTCCATCCATAATTGGACTGAGTTCGAAACTACATTCCTACAGAAGTTCGAGATTCTCATTAGTGCCAATGAGTTGTACTTATAGTTTACTGGAGTGAAAAGAGAGATTAATGAACCCATAGGATCATTTAATGATAGGTTCCATCGAGCATATACTAGACTCCAGGCACCTTATGCTGGAAATGAAAATACTACTTTAGAAGTTTACCTTGAAGCCTTGGATAGCCTTATTGCCACCTTCCTTAAACAAATGACTAATCCTCTAAATACTTTGCTCACTGCATATGCAGAAGCAGTAAAGGTCAGCACAGACTTGAGGTAGCACTTATTAGGACCTCTACCTTCTTTGGGACCTGCTGTTCACCCTGGACAAATTCAAGCCCTTAATCAGGCTTTGACCATTCATGCTTCGATAATGAATCCCATGCCTTCATTGCCTTTGGTTCCTCATCTAGGTTCACCTTTAAATCAAGCTCAACCTATGGCTTCTTATCCTTGGAAAAGATCTAATCAACCCCTTCATTAACAACAGGTTGGTTTCCCTACATATTTTCATAATTCAAAAGTCCTGAATCAGGCTGTTGGTTCTGGAAGCATCCCTAGATATCCTTTTGGTGGTAATCCAACACCACCTAATAGTCTAGATAAGGAGAGGTTGGATGAATTATCTAAACAAGTGAAAAGGTTGAATATAGAGGTAACTTATTTGAGAAATCTGAATAGCCAGCTTCAGGTTGCTTAGAAGAATATACAATCTAACTATGCTAGGGAAAACAAGAACTTTGAAAGAGGTTAGTATTTTGACATTAATCAGTAATTATGATAGAGGACAAAGTTCTGGTCATAATTTCGATTGAAGATAGGGCTCTAGCCACAATTTTGATAGAATTCAACAAGGTGGACAAGGATTTGATAGAGGGAAACAACCTAAGAAGAATAGGTCATGGAATATTGGACCTAATAATGGAGGGATTCCTACTCCCTTGGATCAGCCCCCTACTCAGGAGAAGCTTCTGAATGGTGTATACTTGGCGGAAGCAGCTTTGTCTGGTTGGTGCAGACTCCATAAGACAAGTCAACACTCTAAGTTAGATTGTATCGAATTTTAGACTGCAGCTTCTATCTTTCGGTATGAAGTGGAGAATAATTCCACTGGTTAGGAAATTGTGCCTTCAAATCCATATGACCCCCCCGTACTAGTGCTCAATCATGCCCCATTTCCCAAAAGTGAATAAAATGAACTAGAAGAGGTGTCCAATGACTAGGAGAATGAGGCAAAATAGGTGCTAAATGAAGATGAGATTTCCCAGTTGTTTAGTGAGGAAAATGAGAATGATAATGGTCCTTTGGATGAGGATGAAGTTAGTATTGAAGAAGTTTAGATGTTTTAGCAACCAACCAAGAAATATGATTTAAGAAATAGACCTAACAGGGGTCCATAGGTTGGAGGTCCTTTCACTACTTCTATCCCTCCTAACAATTTCAATACTCCACCAGATCCACAAGCTAGTAATAATCCACCTTATCCTCATGTACCCACATAGTACTTGTCGAAGGGAAACAATGCTAAAGTATCCAAAGATAAGAAGGCCAATGGCTACAAGGAAACCCATGTTGACCTAGATGTGGAACAATTGGGTGAGTATGTGACTGAGGAATTCAAGAAAGTAAAGGTAAGTCTTTTTGCCTTTGAATTATTAAGAGTTCTTGCTATTAGGAATGCAGTTTTGGGATCATTTAGTTCAAGTATAACATCACAAGGGGTAGTTTCGAATAAGGCTATTACTAGGTCTTCCAACTCCCAAACACCTAGGAGCCAAGTCCCACCTATAGACAAAAGGGGAGATAAGGACAAAGGTCAAGTTGCACAAGCTGATACTCATTTGAATTTGTTTCAAGGCAAGATAGAAACTCCTCCTTTCTTAATTTATGTTTGTATCTTCAAAAATAATTTGCATAATTGTCTTCTAGACTCAGGAGATTATACAAACATTATGCTTTTTGATTTTTGAAAGGCATTAGTTATTAATCCTATAGCTTCTCAAAAGAAGGTTACTCAATTGGACAAAATAGAAGTAAGTGTAGCTGGAGAATTTAACATGATCCCTACATAGCTGGCATCAGACCCTACGGTGTAGCAGGTGATCAATATTCAGGTTGCTGACATTTTTGATACTTATGGTTTGATCCTAGGAAAATATTTCACTAAGGCATTGAATGGGTATACATGTATAGACCACTCTCACATGTGATTACCATGGAAAGGAGTTCCGAATCAGATCAGAATTGAAAGAGAACCTAGAATGAAGTATGTAATCACTGAATATCAAAATGTGTTGAGTGAGGTGTTGGTGTCTTAGGTTAGCATGGGAAATTATGTATTGGCTATGTCAGTTACAACGAATGAAGAGGTTTTCATGCTATAGGGTTCTTTAGGTGAACACATCCCAAAGAGCAACAATCCTGGGACATTGATTGAACAAGAGAATGAAATAAGTGATGAAGAGGACAAGCGACTGAGTTTGTTGGATAATTTTCAAGAGTTTGTCCAGAAGTGTATAGAAGATCATATACAACTAAAAGGAAGTGTGACATTTGGAGAATTACTACTTCCAAGTTGCTGCAGAGTCCATGATGCCCCTCATTCCGAGCTGGAATATGACTTGTGTCAGACTGTTGTCTGACAGATATGGAAATATGTTAATCTAGTTCCACCTATTGGACTTAATATGCAGGAAGAATTAAACAAAGATAAGAGTAAGAGCCAAACGTTTCCTGAAAAGCCCCCCATTTTCAATAAAGAGCAAGAAAAATTGAAACCAAGAGAACTTGATGGCTGCTAGACATTAAGATTTGATGGGTCTAAATCTAAACAAGGTGTTGGTGCAGGGTTCGAGTTGATCAGTCCTAGAGGTAGGAATTATTTTTCTGCTCATACACTCCAGTTCCAATGTACTAATAATGTTGCTAAATATGAAGCTTTGATCCATGGCTTATTAATGGCATCAAGGAAGAAAATTAAGGTATTACAAGTGTTTGGAGATTCAAAGTTAGTGATCAAACAAATAAGAAAATAATATTCATGTCATGATAGAAGAAGTACAAATTACAAGCATAGAGAGTGCGATCTCATTGAGGAGTTTGATGCTTTTAATATCCAGTTGATGCCTCGAAACAAAAATTAGGTTGTTGATTCTCTAGCACAAGCTACTAGCACCTTGCATCCTTTGTCACTCTTGGGCTTGAAGAAATTTACAGTTGAGCTCACTCTAGTGCCTTCAGTGCCTGACAACGTTACTAATTTCTAGGTATTTGAAGATGATAAGCATATTTTGGACTTCATTAGAAGTTGTGATGTGTTTTCTTCCCAAGTTATTGATGAGATGGAGCCTCAAGAAGCAGAAATTGACTTTGGAGAAACATCAATCTGAAGACTAATACCATTCCAAGTGGTATGGTGCAGCTTGAATGAATTTTTGATCTAGATAAGATAAGAGATCAAGACTAACAGACTAAAAGGGAATCTCTCAGTAGCCAGTGTGAAACATATAATATGGGGACACCAGATGACTTGAAGAATATATTTATTGGTAAGGTATGTACTCTAGAAGAAAGAAAGGGAATTATTGATACCTTACAGACATATCATGATGTAATAGCTTGGATTTATGAATATTTGAAAACATATGATACTTCAATCATTACACACATCATCCCTTTGAAGTCATATGTCAAACCATTTAGGAAAAGATAGAGACCAATCAATGCTTTGTTAGAACCCATTATTCAGAAGGAGGTGGAGAAACTACTGTCAGCACAAATTATATTTCTGGTAAGACATTCCACTCGGGTTGCAAATTTGGTTCCAGTAAGGAAAAGGAATGGGGAGATCAGACTATGTGTGGATTTTAGGAATCTGAATAGAGCATCAAAGAAAGATAATTATCCAGTTCCCTCACTAGATGAGGTGCTTCAGATCGTAAATGGATCTCAAATGATGTCCTTTTTGGATGGGTATTCTAGATACAACCAAGTTATGGTACAGTATGAGGATAGGCACAAGACTGCCTTCACTATGAAATGGGGAACTTTTTCTTACAGAAGAATACCATTTGGGTTGATCAACACTGGGGCTACATTCTAGAGAGCTATGGACATTGCTTTTAAGGAAATAATTGGTAAGTGCATCATTATTTATATGGATGATTTGATAGTTTTTTCCAAGAAATGAGGTGATCATATAACATATTTATGCAAAGTATTTCAAAGATCCAGAGAGTACGCTATTTCACTTAATCCAGGGAAGTGTATTTTTGGAGTCACAAAAGGAAATTTGTTAGGACATGTTATCTCAGAACAAGGTATTGCTATTGATCCTAAGTGAATACAGGCTATCTTGAAGATTTAGCCTCCTGCAAGTAAGAAAGAGATGAAGTCATTTTTTGGTAAGATCAACTTGTTAGGAAATTTATCACCAGATTCGCAGAGATAGTCAAGCCATTGAATGCTATGTTGAAACAAGAAGAAAAAATAGAATGGAATGCAGAGGCTAAGGAATCATTTACAAAAATCAAGAAAGATATTGCTGAGGCCCCTATATTGGCGAGTCCAGATTACACTAAACCTTTTTACATATATTCATTCGCTTCTGATCATTCCTGTGCTGCAATGTTAACTCAAAAGTATGACAACGGTGATGAACACCCTATAGCCTTCATGAGTACTCCCTTAAAAGATGCAAAATTAAGATATCATAATGTAGAAAAATAGGCCTATGCTTTGGTTAGAGCAGTGAAGAAGTTCAGGCACTATATTTTGAGTTATAAATTTTTTTCCATAGTGCCTGATCCTGCAGTAAATTTGTTGTTAATTCAGAATGAGTTGGGAGAATGAAGGGCCAAATGGGTGACTATGTTGTAGGAGTATGATATGGAAATTCAGCCCATGAAATTAGTAAGAGGACAAGGACTTACAAAGACAATGGTTGAGACCTGTCCTGATCTCATAGCTCAACACTATTACCTTCAAGAAGTATCTCTAGGAGATTAGTATGACGACATCATTTTCTATTTGTTGAATCAGCAATGTCTTGATCACCTCAATATAGTTCAGAGGTGGGCCTTGCACCTGAGGAGTGGGAGTTGCATGATAAAGGGAGCTATCTTGTATAAAAGAAATCATGAGGGTGTATACTTAAGATGTTTGGGGAAAGAAGAAGCCACCAGAGTAATGATTGAATTTCATAAAAAATATGGCACAAGTCATGGTTTTGCATCATCCACCGCACACCAGATCTTGAGGGTAGGATACTACTAGCCCACTATGTTCAAGAATGTACACCAACATGTGAGGACTTTTCACATATGTCAAACTACAACAAGGAAAAACGTGCAGCTCTTCCACTCCAACCTATCATAGAGGTAAAACTGTTTGCTCAGTGGGGTATGGACTTCATAGGTCTCATTAATCCTCCATTTTCTGTGGGCCACATGTATATTCTTACCATACCTGATTATTTTACTAGATGGACAAAGGCTCTTGCCTGTAAATAGTGTACTTCAAATGTGGTAATCAATTTTCTTGAATCAAGAATTATCAATTGTTTTGGTTGTCCACAGTCTTTGGTCTGTGATAATGGTTCTGCATTTGCATCACTAAAATTTTCTAATTGGGCATTTGATCATGGGATTGTTATTAAATTTTCATCCAATTATTACCCTCAGGGTAATGGTTTAGCCGAGTCTTCCAATAAGAATCTACTAATAGTTATCCATAAGTTTTTAGAACAAAATCCTAAGGATTGGCACACCTAGCTCCGATTTCCTCTATGGGCTGACCGTACTAGACAAAAGGCATGCATAGGAACCTCTCCTTATCACTTGGTGTATGGTTTAGAACCTGTGTTCCCTATCCAATTCAAAATCTCTCCTCTACAGTTTATCAATGAGTATTATAATGAAGAAGATAAACGCGAATCCCGTTTGGTTGAATTGTTGCACTTGGAAGAAAAAAGAGATGAAGCCCTAAAAAACTTTGCTAAACATCAGGGTGTGGTAAAGAGGTGGTTTGACAGAAGAGCTAAGGTGAAGGCCTTTAGAATTTATGACTTAGTTCTCTACTAGTATAAAGCCCATGACCGTAAGGGAGAGCATGGTAAATTTGATAAAATTTGGCTTGGTCCTTACCAGATTTCAGAAATTCTGGGAGATAATCCTTTTCGTTTGAAAAGCCTCACTAGTGAGGATATCTTGCTACCTATCAATGGGCAGTATTTGAAACATTATTTTCAACCTTGAACTATTCTGCAGTTCATCCTATACATAGTTAGAGTAGGTTTGTTTTCTGCTTTGTTTTGCTGGTTTTGCTTTGTTAGCTTAGGTTTTCTTTGGTTTGTTTCGCTTTCATTTTTGTTTTTTCTTCCGGGTTCCTTCTTTCCTTGGGGCTGTTGCGTCTGTATAATGGGCTATTTTTCTTGGGATTGTTCTAAGAATTTCTTTTATAAACTTTAATCATTTTTCAGAGTCAAGTGGTGGAATTCTTTTATCTGATGTCCCTTGTACTTGGAATTAGAGTCACTTGTCTTGGATACACTTTGGAATATGTCTGGGTCTCACATTTTTTACACTAAAATTAAAAATTCTGGAGTTGCATAGGGTTCTTGAGTAATCTGGCCTAGTGAAAAATCTTATATTCTGCTTCAGTGCCAGTATGTCCCTCATCCCTGAGTGTGAGTTTCATTACTTACAAAGGCGAAGAAGAAAGGTTCTATAATAAAAGAAAAAGAGAAAAGGAAAAATTTGAAAATCTGAATAAGCTTCACCTTATCGAGAGTTTCTTAGTATCTCTACCGGGCCTATAGACACTTGATTGGAAGTAGATCTATACTTGGGAGGGTCACAACAATAACCTCACTGAGGCTATGGACTCCTAACTGGCAACGAGGCTCTATCTAGGTTGCTTTCGAGGTTTGAACTCTTATGTATCTTGGTGAAATTTGCTCTGGTTCCCATTACATTTACAGGATAGGAAATGATTGCATATTAGACACACTCGGACCCTAGTATAAGAGAAGGTCTTCTAGCTTGTGGTTTCTGAAACTTTTTTTCATACGAGTCTTGATGAGAGGGTTGAAACCAGAGATTCTGGTTTCTTGATTTTAGTTTATTCTTGAAATGCTCAAGAGTATTTCCCCAATAGAGTCCACATTTGTTCTGCAATTTTTGCACACATGCCCCACTGAAAGTGGGCACCCTCTTTCTTCACTTTTCGATGTTTTGACCCTTCTTTCTAGGGGTTTTGTTTGCTTGGACTCATGATTTGATGTTCATCTTGCCAGTTGAAGTGGCACCTTTATGAATTTTATTGAAAATCTTGAGTTCTGAATGCATTCTGGAATTTTAACTATTTTCGGGATAATCCGTTCCCTCTGGATTTTCCTGGTTTCCTTTCGGAGTCTTGAAGTGATTTCCTTTTAACCCAAATTCAGGGAAATCCGTCATGTCCGGATTCCTCTGAAATTCATTGCTCTATCGAATCCCCCACCTTTGTGGTCTTGGCCATCTTGTCGACCGCATTAATGGTACTTGTGCCAATTGTTTGGGGCATTGATATATTGATTTTTGGGGAATTAATTGGTCATTTGAGTTTGTTTATTTTCTTATCATTTGAGTTGAGTCTTGGAGCCTTTGGTGTATTGTTGAATCATGGATTTCAAAGCTATTTCGATTGCTGCATTTGAACTTCGTGTGCATGGCTTATATCCTATTTGCATTTGATGGTTGTTTGTTGGCATCACCAGTTCTAGTCCTTTCGCTCTCATGGTATGGAGATTTTCCCTCTTTCTATGATGATTATTTTTCTCCATTTGCTTTCTGGTATTTCATTGCTTCATTGTTTCCTTGGGTATGTGCATCATTTTGGGTTTTTGTTATTCTACTAGTCCACCGGATTGATCATTGAGTGTTTATTTTTGGTCTGGTATTTCTATTCTTTGGGGTTTTACTTGCAATGGTCTTAAATTTCCCATCCTAGCATGTGAGCAAGTCATACCTAGCTCTATGTTCTTTCATAGTGGATTTTAGGGTTCTTGACCTAAGGCTTGGCCGATTTCCCTCGAGTTGCGATGGGGAGAGTTTTAAATTCATATTTGATCCTTTGGAGGTCTAGGGTAAGTCATTGTTAAGGTGCAGGCCTTGGATCCAACATCATTTGAATCATTTTGGTAAAGGTGAGCAAATGTTGATAGGTTCATGTTTTGAGGTCCTCATGGAATTTCGCTTCCCCTGGATTTCCCTGGCTTTTCTTGTTTTTTCTCTTTTTCCACTTTTTCTCGGATTTCATCTGCCTCGCTAAAATCCACTTCCTCCGGATTTTCTCGGAGTCCATAGTTGGGTTGTTTTGCTGGATTAGTGCTTTAGGGATGATTTATCTAGTTCCCGCTAAAATCTGTTTCCTCCGGATTTGCTCGGATGTTCCATGTCTTCCTCATTTTCTCGGATTGACTATCACTGTTGTTGTTTTCATTGAAGTCCATCTCTGGCGGATTCTTCCGGGTTTTCTAGGAAAATGTTGAATATGGTGGTTATGAAGAAATGGTTTATTGATGATGTATTTGATTGATCAAATAAACTTATGCTAAGTGTTATAAAGGTTATTTCTTTGTTGAATTAGTGAATTAAAATGATATTATGGGCGTTTGTATGTTTGGTTCGCTAGAATCCACCTGGTCTGGACTTTCTCAAAAATCCTCTCCAAGGTGGAATCCATGAAGGGGGCCAAATCCCGAACTTTGGAATATTGATCTTCTGCACCTTTTGTTTCTCTTGGTTCTTATTGTGGTCATCTTTTGCAGGTAGGTTCAGGACAAGATGTTGTTGGTTGAGGGAAAGGGAAGGCAATAGATCCAGGCGCAGAGACTTCTGCCATCTCTGATGCAAAGAAGTTCAAATTGGACATAAAGAGTAGGATTCCTAAAAGTAAGTTGACTTCAATTTAGTCAGGAATCATGGATACCAATGTGGGCATGTGGGACTATGAAGAGTTTAAGGCTGAGATGTCAGCACCAAGCCCTCCATTATTGGCTAGAATAATTGTGGACTCTGGATTAGCTCACATAGCAGGTTTTCCTTCCACAGTGTAGTGTTATGAGTTGGTGCTTGAATGTGCCAGGAATTATGATAGAGGGACACAAAGGATAATCGATCCCCAGGGAAGGGTTTTGGCAGGCTTTTTCCCTATATCCATTGCCTCAACCTTTGATATGCCTAATAGGTCCCATGTGGTGACCTTTGATATGGATGGTGCCAAGAAATATTATGAGGAAAATGTAGTTAAATCCCAGCAGGTGATTAATTCTTGGTTGGTGAAGCCTAAGTCCCATTTCTCCAAGTTGCCAAAGAAAATATTTAGAATCAAATTCAAAAGGGAATATTACAATGTCATCACTCTTCTCAGCAGACTTGTAGGATTGAAGAGTGCAGGGGTGTTCGAGACTTGGATTCTTAATGTAATTGCTCGGATGGAGCAAGGGATAGATTATCACTGGGCAAGTATCATAAGTGCAGTCATTCATGAAAATTTGTACAATGTCTTGCAAACCAATACCTTCACCATGACCTGCTACCTAGTGTATTCATTGGCAAGAATTCACCCATACAAGGGGTTGAGCACTAGGGGTACCTTTGAACAAGATGCTATATATGAGGTGTATCCACAGTTGCACCTAATTAGAGGAAGCTACAAGAGATCAAATGATGTTTTTACAATGTACATCACCAGATTGCTCCAGGGTGCAGAGCATATGAGAATTTCTGACAAAGCCAAAGAATTGATAAGGAGATATGGGGCATGGTTTATCCAGTTCCCTACTTTCTCATACATTAGAATTGATGGTTGTGAAAGGGATCCCTACAGACTCCCAAGGTATCCTACTAATCATATCATAATTTTTTAGGTCACTAGGCAGATGTGTGACTTCGACAATGTTGTGAAGGGAAAAATGCACAAAATAGGTTTTGGGAATGACTGTCTCTTGAAGATAGGAATGGGTGAGGTTTTTCCTTCTATCTAGTCTACTCATGCATATGAGGAAGAGATGTGTACCTTTGGCCTCTCTTTCCATTCCAAGAGAGAAAGGTTCGACATCACTGGCGAAGCACAAAATAAATCTAGTAAGGAATATAGCCATAAGGTCAACATTGAGGATTATTGGGTCAACTTAGTTGATGAATTTTAGATAAGAAAGAGGAAGTTCTCTAGATTTCCAATGGATTTGATAAGGTTATACAATGTGAAGTTCATCCCTGACCAGGTGGAAGAGTATGGAAACTTAATCCAGGGTTATATTTATGAGGCAGTGAAGGATAGGCCAGTTGGAGATGTTGACTGGTTAGAAGAAGAGAAAACAGAGTTGGATCAAATCATGACTCCAATGATCAGGTACACGAAAATTTAGTTGAAGCATAAGATACTGGAATTGGAGAGTGAGGGTATCCCATGTAATAATGATCTGATGGGAGACTTGGAGTCTCATTCTACTTCTAAGGAGTCACACGAGCAGGATCCTAAAGGCAAGGAAAAGGTGTATTCCCCTTTCAAAATCCAGGTTAGGGATGTCCAAGCTGAGAAAGAGACATAAGGGAGTAAACAAAGGAAGCCTATCGCCAAGAATAGGATACATTCCTTGAGGAAAGAAGTTGAAAAGGATAAAGAAGAGGAAGATGGGGTCGAGGTAGTTCCTCCATTGACAAACAGAAGAAGACTCATGAAGCTATCACAGAAATAGGAGGATGCTCCCAAAACTGACAAGGAGGTGGAGAGCTCAGGGGAAAGAACCCAAGTGTACATGAGGAGGTCAAGGACTCCTTCTCCAAGGGACATTGCAGTAAGGGAAGATACTATAGTGAATGTTCCTGTTGTTGAGCAAGTAAATGTCTCTATTCCTCAAGATGTCGATAGCACACAAGAGGAACCAAAGAAGGATGAAGATCCTAAAGATTTGGGCAAGGAATAATTTCAAGAAGGAGACCTCTACAAGACAGAGGCAAAAATTGATAAAGTGATTCAACCTCCCTTGGTGGCATCTATAGATTCACCTATGAGAGAGCAATTGAATAAATCTCCTCAATAGGAGGAGATACCAGCTAAGGTCCCTTCACCGGTGTAGGTCATTTTGGAGGAATAGTTGCAAGATAAGGAGAATCCATTCATGGATATCGCTAATATGCCAAATGTTGAAAAGGATGTAATAGGTGATCAACAAGATAAGAAGGATGCAATGCCAAGTGAGTCTACTATTCCAAATTGGCTAGATGAGGAATTGAAAAGCAAGATGGTAGTAGTGGAGGATGCTCCTCCTAATTGGGATCTCTTGATGGCTAATTTTGAACAAGGGAAGGATAGGGTTGTGTCCCGGTTTGAGAGAGATGGGTCAGGTAATAGAGTGGCCCATATTGCTACCCCTGCTCTGGATAAGGATATAGACAATGTGACTACTAGGGATTATCATGTGCAAACTGTTGACCTAGGGCACGCTTCTATGGAGCAAGATATTGAGGAGTATAAAGGATCCAATGCTGTAATTGTGGGTAGGTTGAAGAAGGTTGTGCAAACCAGGCATGAGTTGGAGAGAGAGAGAATGAGAAACTAAAGTAATATTTACAGGATTTGATGAAACCCTTGTAGGCTATTGGTTTTTCCTCCTCTGCTGCAAGTTTCTTGCCTCAAGAAACAATTTTTGAGCTAAAAAATATGAAAGGCACCACACATGCTATAGCTGCTCAGTTGTAGGGTGTCCAAATCAAGGGAGATGTTTTTATTAAGGATATCTTGTCAATGGGGGGAGATGCCATGAGATCGGTGGACTGGTTGAGGACTGCATTGGCTCAAGACAAGGAAGATAGTGATCTCCTACTACATAAAACTACAATAGTTATGGAGCTCATTGAGGATAAGCTGGTAAAACATTAGATCCTTCCTTTTCAAAGGGTTTCCAAACCTTGGGAATGGTTTCAAATCCTTTAAATGAGGAAAAAGGCCTTAAAGAAAATTCATAAATAGGAAAGGAAGATTGAGGATACTCTAACTAGTATCCATGATAGGTGTATCTCATTCTTTGAGCTCATGATAGGAAGGAATAATTTTTCTCCCAAACATCTTAATTTGGAGAAACTTAGGAAATGGTGGAGAGATGTTTATTCTCTAGTTAGTGAAGGACCAATTATCGGGCATCAGCTAGATGATGCTGCAACCTATATTGTAGTTATGGATATATTCCTAACTAATAGAGTTGATTGGGATGTTACGGTTAAGAAGGCAAGAGATGAAACCAAGTCTCTTGAAAGAAGAATTAGGGTTTTTCCTGTGCCGCCTGTTGTTGAGGTGGATAGGGTCTTGTTGGTCGTGCATGGTGAAGAGGATCAAACTAAAGAAAAGGATGGGAAGTACTTATAAGGATTACATTGGGATTTGTGCTTCCCATTACTTACATGCATTGGGTTGACCCTTTTGCATTTTGTGGCTGACTAGGATGAAATCGGTGCTAGTTGCACATTTCATGTTATGTTTGAAATCTTTAAGGCCGACCTCTTGTAGGTCATTTTTTATTGTAAATTATTATTTTTGGGCCGACCTATCTTAAGGATTCTCTATAAAATAGGCATGTTGCCTCATTTGAGAATATATATAGATATATAGAGATAGGAGGAAAATAGATAAGTGATAAAATAGAGACTTGACATTAGAACAAATTAGGGTTTACTTTCAAGCAAATGTTGTAATAGAAAATTGGAGTTGTTGCTATTTTGGATGAATTAATATAAGAAAGATATTGTGATTTGGTATCTATCTTGTGGAGTTTCATCTAGCATGGTTCTTGTTGTTCTATCTTTAAAATTGCTTATGAGTTTAGGGTTAAATTTTTTGGTGATGCTTAGGGTTTCATGTTTGGAATGTTTGCAGCGATCTCTAGTCCATACTTTTTGGAGTTAGCTGATTGTTAGCTACTTTGAAAAGTTAGCCTGGACTTAAAATTGTGCTTAGTTCAACTATAAGGATTTGTTCATCTCAATTGTAATACAATTGGTTGAATGAATTTTTTTATTTGAAAATCTTTAAATACCTTAGAAGATTTCACTATCTCTATAAAATTGAAGATTCATCTAGTTGAATAGAGAGTAGTTTATGAGAGATTGGTCCATTTTAAGCATTTTATCTTTTGGCATTTTCAATCTTAGGGTTAGAAGTAATCTTAGAGTCATATCTAAAACCTTTATCTTTTGTTGCTTCTTTATTATCAGGGTTCAAATCAAGATTCCAAGTATCAATTCATTCTTTAGATCTAATAAATTCAAAATTCAGTATTTGCTTGTAGTAAGGTACCTTTGTGATTACCAGCATTTTCACATTTATCACTGAGTTTTTTTGTTGCATTATCAAGACCTGACATTAGAGACCTCTGGGTTATCTCTTTTCCATAGAGATTTACCTTTCAAGAGAGATAGGATATCATATTCTGTCTGAGTTGTTGTTGTGCAAAAAACACCATTAACAAGACTTAACCTATAATAGCTTAGATGCTCATACCTAAAATTCCAACCATGCCTTTTTTAGCTAAAAGACTTAAACTAGATTAGCTTAGATGCCCACCTCAAATGCCAAAGCTTGGATGGGTCTTGGATGATTGTTTTGAATTTTGAATGCTGCGATCCTATTGACTGTCCTGGGATTTGCATTTTGAGTGGAAAAATTTGGTTCTTTATCATTTGAACCACTATCATAACTTTCTTGCTTCCATCCTTGTTGTAGATGATGCATTCCCCTTTCTCCATTAGCACCGTATAACCATTTTGGACCATCTTTCCAATGCTCAAGAGATTGTGTTTCATGCCTAGGGTATAAGAAACATCATGGATTTGTCTTTCTTCACTGTGCTTGGTGTGTATGCACACTATGCCCTTGCCCATGACTGGAACCTTCTCATTTTTTTCCCATTTTGATTTCAAACTTAATGATACTATCTATGCAGGAAAATATTTTTTGTTACCACTCATGTGGTTGTTACAACTGATGTCCAAGTACCAAACTTTAGCACTGCCCTATTTTGCAAGATTGCATGCAATAAATACTTGTGACTTTTTTCCATTTTCAATCTTGTTCTCATTTTCCACATTTTCATTTTGACTCCCTTGGTCATGTTTCTTCCTACATTCACTTGCATAGTGACCATACTTATGACAATATTAATACTACACATTTCTCTTATATTTCCTTTGATTTGAGTTGCTATTCTTCTTCATGTTTTGGAAGTCTGATTGGGAGGTGCTTGCCTCCTCTTGACTGTTTGAGCCTCCTCTTCTGGTGTTGCTTCTGCATCTGCCTATTTGACCTCTCCCTCTGCCATTTCTTCCTCTTCCACTGCCTCTTACATTGGCTTGAGCTTTGAAAGCTTTCTCATGGGAAGAATTTGTAGACCTATTTAGGTGCTACTCATGGGTTTGAAGTGAACCCATTAACTCATCAACTAATAATTTTGAGAGGTCCTTTGCCTGTTCTATGGCAATAACCACTAGGTTAAATTTTGTGAGTAATATTCTAAGGATCTTCTCCACAATCTTCTTCTCTTCCATGGTTTCTCCATTTATCTTCAACTAGTTAATCAAAGTGGAGGCCCTTGTGTGAAAATATAAAATGGATTTGTTGTCCATCATCTGCATAGTCTCAAATTATCTCATTTACAACTGGAGTTTCATTGACCTGACTTTCTTAGTCCCTTTGTAGGTGGTTTGAAGTATTTCCCACGCTTCTTTTGCATAACTATTTTTTGCTATTCGAGGAAAAATAATCTCTATCAAGGCTACCTCAATCAAACTAAGGGCTTTAGCGTCATTTTTTCTTGTCTCCTTCAACTGATTCTTTTGAGGGTTGGTCAATGTTGTAAATGCATTTGGGTTAGTCACATCTATGAACCAATTTTCTACTAACTCCCACAAATCATTTGCTACTAAAATGGTTTTCATTTTCTTTTCCTAGATGTCATAATTTTTTCCATCAAACATAGGTGGTTGCTGCCAACTCCTATTGTCTCCTCTATCCATTTTAGTAAATGGGGGAAGCTACAAATACCTAGAAAGAAACTAAGAGCTTTTCTTCACTTCCCAAAAAATTCGGGCTTTCCTAAATACAATAAAACTAATATTTTATCACTACATGCCTAGGACTAGAGTGAGGGATTTAAAAACTAAATCCCTAGAAAAATTAGAGCTCTTATACCAATCTGTTGGTAAAAGATCCCAACTATAGTGGGAAAAGATGAAAACACATACCGAATAAAGAAGACAATAAGACAAGTAGGCAAAATATTTTATTTTTCATTAAAATACTCAAAAATATTACATTCAAAATGATTACATCCAAAAAATCAAAGTTATGGCTCTGTATATTCTTTATTCACAAAAAAATATGCATATTTTGACGCATTGGAGTTAACTGTGTGTTGTTGCGAATATTTTGGAGAATTGGCCTCTATAAATATTCTAGAGCACTATCCTCTATTGCTGTAGGTTCTTCTTCTTCTATTATTTTCTCTTGAACATTCCTCCTTGTCTTCTGTTGTGCTCTATCATACTAAGAAAAATATTTTGTTCCTTTCTTTTGTCTTTCCTGCCTTATTTCCAAAACTGCCGCTCAATTTCAAACTCACCCACCATAATTAATTTCATTTCTAGAAATATTAATTGGCCACTAGGGTTGTTAGACATGAAAAGGTGGGTGGAGGATCCCAAAAGATCATTTTTGACTATGCATTAAATTCACTTTGTTGGTGGCTGCTCAAGATTAGAAAATCCAACAATTCTGAGGAGCTTGCAAAATAAGTGAGCAACTTCACCTCTTTATTCTCTCCTTGTGAAGCCATGCCTCTTAATTCTAAGTTTTCCCTTTCTACTCAAGGAATGAAATGAGTTCCATTATTAGAACTATATAATGAGTTCTTAAATATGTGCAGGATCATCATGGAAAAAATAGACCCTTAAGTGGCAGTGAAAATTCAAAAAATCAGAGTTAGGCAACTTGACGTAAAAATTTGAATAATTTATCTATATTATTTAAAAAATATGTAAGAATAGAATCTATAAAAAATTGAATGTAGTTTCTAAACTACTAGGTTTATTTTAAAAAAAAAACTATTTGGTGAAAATTTGAAATTTCAATGTAGTAGTACTTAAATTTTAAGGAAAAAATAAGAAGCAGGTGTCTGTCTGACCACCCTAACCACAATAAAATAATAATATTTTTTATAATATTTTAGATATAAGTAGAGGACTCATGTCTTCATGTGATGCATATTTCTTTGTAATTTTTTTCCAAGTAAATAATTAGTTATGAATTTTGTATGTCTGTCCACCTTAACTTGGTCAAAACTTCATGAAATTCAATTTTTTTTTCTAATCCTATAGTATGTGAAGCATGTTTCATATTCAAAAAATGTGATACCATTTGAAAGATATATATTTTTTTCAATCAACATATCAATCATGACTTTAGTCATAATTCAAATAGAAAATAAATAATAACTATTTGTTAAATTCAATGTAAAGAATAATTTATATTGGTGGAAAGCTAAGAATCTACTTTAACAACCCTTTTCCTTTCATCAATTTTAGGTAAAAGAAAGTCATCGACCACATGAGCCATCATATCACTTACATATCACCACTTTTTGGCCCATCATGATCCTGCATGTACCCTCTTACATGTTTGCTAGACAACATATGACTTGAAAAATAGTCAAAGAACTAACCTCACGCCAAAAGAAAAAAAAAATGTTATCTAGAAATCGATATTTCCCTTTAAAAGGTTACAAAAGTCTTGTATCGAGCTCAAGAATCTCTTAGCCCTAAGTCCAAATATGTCTCATCGTTTATTGGGAATAGATTGAAGCAACAGTTGTAGGGAGATGGTTTTATGTGCCTCATATACCTTTCAACATCAATCATTATTCCCTCACACCAATTTGGTTATCCTTGATAGAAAGATTTAATCCTAGAGAAAATATACTAAATATTTTTCCTAGAAACTATGCCCATTTTTGTCATTAGATTCTCACTTACCATGATTCCATTATTATTTTGTTCTCTTTGGAAATATTTCCATGGTCTGATCACTTTTATTGTGCTATATTTCCTTTTAAAACAGTTCATTTGTGATCTGGTAAATGAAGGCATTGGTTGTGTTTTTATATGCTATATTTTGTTCCTGTTTCAAGACTATTCATCTATGCTAAACACACTTCTCTATATGCTCCCACATGAACTATAGCATACCTCTTGAGATGAGATGGTGAGCATGAAATTCAATCTTATTCAATACTTTTTAATTTAACAATAGAAAGCATATACATATATAGATATATATATTCACATTGGAGGTCATGTAAAATTATTGTAAGTTATCATAGTCATCAAATTTTTAAAAGTTATTAACATCATTATGACAAATTGTGTAGACTAAGACTATTGAAAAATGAATCAATAGATGAAAAAAATCAATTAAATTATGGTATATATCAGTGAAGTTAAGCAAAAAAGGTACAAGAATTAATATTTGATTTTTCCAATGACAATTGAACTACATTGCAGATAATTATGTAGAATTTATCATAATAAAAAACTCATAACTTTTTGGTGGCTATACAAAATTTTTACTATTTCGACCAACCAAAATGAAGAATTACAAGCATTAAGAAAAATAAATAGATTCTTGCAACAATTAACTATTTTGAGTTTTGTGGATGATAAATCATATTGATATGGATGGGGGGTCCAACTTGAGAAAAATAACCATCTTAATGGGATGATTAGAATTGAAATAGAAGCATGGAAATTCTATCATAATGTAACTGAAGGTGAAAATCAAATGGAATTAGTTAATTTGATCCTACTTTACTAGCTTGATTTTTACCCATAGATCATTCTTGGTTGTACATATAACTTGTAGGTTTATGGTCGATCATTTACTGACATTGTGGATGACCACATCATTGAACATGTCATAGAAAAATTACCTACAAATAGGTTGATTATGGAGTATAGTGAAGTATTCATTCGACATTATGAAATAGAGAAATAAAAAATATTTCAAAGGACAAGGGAAAGAACATTGAAAAAGACATCAAAGAATTTTGAAGTTTGAGAGTAGATAAATTGTGCATCCTCAAAAATTCTGAAATTTTGTAAGAATAGTTATTTTTTGTATGTCAAATAGTATTCAAAATACTTTTTTTTTATGGATTAAATGAATGTATATGTGGCGTGTAAACTGAGAAGCAATAAAGTTAATTTGGAAAATGGCTTTAAATTCCTTAACTCTATTTTCTAATTTGTGCATCTACATTCTATTGGCCTTTACTTGAGAAAGAAACCTAGAATTCACTCTCATGGTGATAAGGATGAGATCATCCTCAAGAATGTGAAAGCATGCCCTATGTTCTTGTCAACCACATTCCAAGATGCAAGGATGAAATCAATCCTGTTAATCCTTGAGATGGTTTGGTGAAAATATATTAGATTATAATTATATTATATACATGCTATTTGATAATCAAATAATATAAAAATTATTATTTCATATAAAACTAAGATATCTCTCGACATTATGTGAAAGGAAGCCAGGTGAGCGAAAACAACTTCCTACACTAATCTAAGTAGGGGAGAGTTACAATTTCTTTTATTTCAACACCTTTTAACAATTACAACAAGAGAAACACATAGAGAATAAATGAATAGAATAACAACAATGCATAAAATAGTGAGATAAAATATACTGTGGGAAAAACCCTTTCGAGTAAAAAAACCCACCCTCCAAAAGCACAATACTTCTCTATTATATCAAATAAGAGTTACAACATATCACCAAGTACAAAGCTTCTACACAAGTGATTCGACATAGACACTTGTTCTGGAGTGGTACTGATAGCACTTCGTTACCTGTTGTAGTGTCAAAAAATGTTGTCGCTTACATTTTCAAACTTGATTTGGGAATTTTAATGATAAATTAGACTTGATATCACCTTGATCTAGTGTTGTGATGAGTTTTACATATCCACATTAGGTCTTGCACCCTTTTCAATCTAAATTAACTTAAATTTTCCTTAATTTAATGTTGTAAAGTGTATCTATTTACACCTTCACATTAAATTTAGGAATCTTATAAACAAAGTGGATCTAATCTAGTTTTGTAATGTGTCTTACACATTCACATGGGATTTTGGGCCCTTCTAAACTAAATAGACCCAAATTTACCTTAATTTAGTGTTGTAAAATGTATTTATTTACACTTTCACATTGGATTTTGGATCCTCTTTCATTTATAACCTTAATATAATCACTAATAGGAACCTATGACCCCATATTGTGCATCCTAAGGAATATTTCAATCAAAAACTGGACAATATCAATATATAAACTTAATTTACACACTCGCTAACATTTTAGCAAGCAAAATAGCCCTTGTGGGACCTATTCACCACTTTGGGTGAATGATTCCCATTTGTCCTATTTTCAAGTTTTGAGTGGGAAAAATTAGGTTTTAAGTTCAAATTTCTTCTATGTCAACCTTGGGGATCAAATAAATGGTGATTTGAGTGCATTACCTATATAAAAAATCATTCAAATAATTATTTCACCTAAGAAACATAAGCCTACATGATACCAAATCAAGAAAGCAAGGGTTAAGCATTCCAAGTCTTTTCAAGGTCATCAAGATAGCTTTTAAGATAATTTATAAGGCATTCAAGGGAAAGATTCTTCATCAATTGTTGCAAAAATTCAAGATCTATCATCATGTAAAAGGTTATCAACAATCAATAATTTTATTGAGCTAGTGTTGTGATGTAGCATTGAAGATCCAAGATCAAGCATTGTTCTACACCTATTGTCAAGATCATGATCTACATCCTTCATGGCCATTTCATGTTGAGTTGTAGATTTATAAGACATAATTTACAAGACATCATTCAAGGTATCATTTTTCATGTTTCATTTATTTTTTTCATCGTTTCATCATCTGGTTTAAATATCTAAAAGGGGTTTGACCAAGGCAAACCCCCATTCTCTAACAATCAACACTTTTTCTCTCTTTTTGTGTGATTGCAGATCTAGGTGCTTTGAATACTTGAAGATCATTGAAGATTAGGTTACAATCTTGTTGGAGTTGTCTCCCCATTTTCAAGGTCATAATCTTCACTAAAATGTCATCTACAACCTCAAAATTAGAGTTTCGAATCTAGAAACTTGGAGAAGTAGAAAGAGCAGACACTGAAGACCATATCCAAATCTTGAAGTTCCATAAAATATAAACTAGACTCATTCACCACAAATGGTGAATGAGTCCCACTGTAGGTGTTTTTTAGAGATCTTTGTATATTCAAATACCTTTTACCCGAAACCTCCTCCTGTGCATAAATCTAAGAGTGGGACTGATTCACCCAGAATGGTGAATGAGTCCCAATAGGAATTTTTTTTAGAATTTATAGTCTCCATTCAAGTCTCTACAAGTTTCCAGGTGCACACAATTTTTTTCAACTTTTTTTTTTGTTTTATACACTTGACTAGGTCATTGCATCAAACTAGGGTTTAGTGTTGCATCTTATATTGTATTATTCTTTCCAAGTTTGAACTTGGTGGTGAACCCCTCTTGTAATTTTAATTCATACCCTAGGATACCTTATTATTATATCTCTCCCTCCATTATTTATTGGATTGATATCTCTAAGGTGTCCTTGAGTATAGAAAGTGTGAAATAGGAATGATATCCTTGTTTTTATGCCTTAAAGTTTAGGAATACTATTTACATGACTATATTTTGGTGAGCCTACATTCAAAATAGCTTCTTTTCTTATTTTGAGTCCATCATCATCATAGATCTAGCTTGCATTGACTTTGCATTAGGGCTTGCATTAGTTAATTGGCATCCTATGGTTTCAAATTTTTGCATTAGTGAAAGTGCATATAGGTTGCAGTTTTTCATCTCAAATCATCTGAGAACTGCATTTGTACTGAGGTTACACATCATACAATCTAAAAATCATAAAAATCACTCTAAAATCTCTATTTTTTTTGAAAAAAATCCCTATTGGGACTCATTCGTCACCTTGGGCGAATCTGTCCTAGTCTAGATTTTAAACTACTTGTTATAGCATCAAAAACCTCATTTATGTGCTTCCTAAACCTCGTAGTATCATTTACTATAAGTATGGAAAGTTTTGGTAACATTTGTTTTATGCATCTAGGTCAAAAACATCAATTTAGGGTAATCATTTTTTAAATTATTTCAATTACAAGCATCATTAGATCTGAAAATAATTACATTTTTGAAACTTTGCATAATATGGATAAAATTACTTTTCATTTTTCATATACAATGTTTACATTCATAAACCTTTTCATAAGTTTGATAAAATTTCTTTTCATTTTTGGATACACATTGTTTGCATACATTAGATTAAAAAGTATTTTGCATCTTGGGATATACATTGTATACATTATTAATGCATTGCATGAGATGGTTCGAAGCACTTTTCATTCTAGGTCAAACAATGTTAGTGTCTTACATATCTAGGTATGCTAAGAAACAGTTCATATTCACTCCCTATGAGAGTGTTTTAGTGAAAGAGAATACAACCTTGGACATTCCTAATGATCATATTTATTCTTCTCCTAATATCTCTCCTATTGATGAAGATGATATTTTGGTGTTAGAAGAACCAATCAATGAGAGTTTTGAGAATCCTAGTTGTTTATCTCCTTATACCTCTCTTATTAGGAAAGACATTGGTGAACAAGAAGAAACAACCATAGGTAATCATGATGATCACATAGCACAACAAGAAACCATTTAAACTTCAACTAGTCTACATTCACCTCCCAACACTTTCCCCTCTTGTGATAATGTTTTGGAGGATGAAATTGGATGTGAGGAGGATATGTTGGTGTTGAATGATAATTTTTTTAAGGTCTATAACAAATCTCTTTATGATCATTCCGCTACCTATCCTATTTTGGAAGACATTAGGGAAAAAAGGAATGAAATCATAAATGATCATGACAATCACATTTGTTCTTCTCCTAGTATCTCTCATAGTTCTGAAGATGATAATTTTATGTTAAAAAATACAATCGATAAATGTCATGAGAGTCTTAGTTTCCCCTCTTCCCCTAGGAAAAACATTATTGAACAAGGAAACACCATCATTGATAAATAAGAAAATTCAACCATTGATCATTCCCCTACTTGCAATGAAGTCATTTTGAAAGAACCAATCCTTAAAATTCAAAAAAATTTGGTTTGTAATTCTCTTAACAACTCTCCTCCTAGGGATAATTTCATGGTGCAATAAAATAACAACAATATTAAGGTGGATTCCTTAGGTGATGATAAAATGGTGATTCTAGATTGCCCTTTATTAGAGATACATCAAGCCAAGACTGTTGAGGTTCTGAATGTACACATGTCCATTAGACCCCCCTTGATTAATGGTACTCCTACATACCTCATGGTACATACTAATAATCCTCTAATCCTTTACCCACCTTCACACAAACCTCAAACTCAAAAAAAAGCTGACTTATCCTTTACCCACCTAAGAACAATGTTTTGCACTATCCAAGTCATAATATTGTTTCTCATACATATTTAACAGTCAAAACAATCCACAACCAAGATAAATAGCTTCTACATTCCTCCCATTTAGTAACCCCATTTTTCCTAGTTCTCATCGATTAACTTCACATAGTGGGAAGGAGTATGATCTTGTTGAACAACTTAAGAATATTCCTACAAATATATCCCTATGGGACCTAATTCAAAATTCACCTAATTATCACACTATGCTTCAAATAGCCTTGTAATAAGTTCCTATCACTTTTAATGTGCAACCAAATGAAATAGAAGCCATAATTCAAGGAATAAATGATGACATTTTTTTCCACCAAAGCAAGTTCCCTCCTTTGGAAGTGCAAAAAAAAATTGAAGCTTTCATAATAATATCTCAATATAAAAGAATAGGGATAAATTTAACCCTTGTTGACAATGTCTTAGCCCTTAATGTGTGTAGTGTATCCCTTTTATATATTCTTGGCGTGAATAGATTGAAAATTCAACCCGACTCTCTATCTATTAAAGGATATGACAATGTAGGAAAACAACCTCTTGGTGTGATCACTTTACCTATTAAAGTTGGAAAGGCCACATTAGAAAAACTGATCCATGTTTTTCCTCATGACCTTTCATACAATATTTTGTTAAGAAGTCCATGTATTCATGAAATGAATGGGGTTCCTTCTACTCTGCATCTCAAAATGAAGGATATCTACAACAACAAATTGTACACATTGGATGCTAATAATGAGCCTTACAGTGTTCTAGAACTTGATAAAAACAAGGAAAATCCTTTGAAAATATTGACACCAACTACACAAGTGGAACCCATGCAACAAAAACATAAAGAAGAACATATTGAGGAAATCATGAAGATATTAGAAGATGATTGGGGTTCCTAAGAATTTGAAACCACATTCAGGGGAGGATACAAGATCATAAGCAAAGAGTCTGAAGAGGGAAAAGAAAAAGTGGTAATGTCAACAGAAAATTTTTAACCCTTCGAAATCATCCACCTCAACCACTTTAGAAGAAAAAAATTACATAGCAAACTTTGATGAAGCTGACTACCGACAACCTTCGAATCTTAAAGAAATGAAAAAGCTTTGTGGAAGAGGTTACAAACTTATGAAACAACTTGGATATAGTGGTAAAGGATGTGGTGCTAGGGAACAAGGTATTCATGTCCCTATAGAGCCTAACATGAAGAAAACAACTCATGGTCTTGGTTATTTTCCTTTCATAGAAATCAACCCATCAAACAAACCTTCACTTAATAGAAATACTATTATAAAAGAGTCCTCTAAGATGAATTTAACGGTAGTGCATCCTGAACTAATAGACACTAGTGGTCTTGATTTTTATCCTTTGCAAGAAATAAAACAAACAAAGAGATCTTCGCTTAATTTCAATGTCATCACACAAAACACTAATGATTTGAATTCATTAGATTTTGCACCCTTCTATAAAGGAGAGTACAAAATATCACAATCTAAAGAGGCTTGTGTAAATATGACATCTTGTACTAGGTAGGAGACATCTTTGTGACAAAATAATGAACCATCCTCTACCATTGATCAAGAAGGTATCTTTTTGAGACTCCTCCAAGATTGTTTGATATCCCTCCCTTCAAGAACACAAAATAAATTTTACTACAAGAGTTTATTTTTTGCATATCATAGAGTTCATGATCATTCTACTAAAAAATGTAAGGCATTAAGCAACAAAATTCAACATCTCAAGGAGTGTGGTGCTCTTCCTTAAGTTGAAGCACCTAATTCCTCTAAATGGCACTTATATTCATCCTATTCAGCTCATCCTTGTCCTACACTAAGTGGGGGAAAGGGGTTAGGTAGCATTTTCCTCATATGTCAATTGTCATTATCTCTTTTATCTAGTTGACCACCTTTTATTCACATATAAGAGAAAGCTTTGGATGTGTACAACATGACTTAAGCTGACTCATATGTGACATACTTATTCATGATGTAGCTTATCAGATACATATGACTTGGCATAGGGGCTTTTTGAATAATCTCTCATATCTTCTTCTACTTTAAATAAATTTATCACAATAATGGTGTTAGAAACCACTTTAAAGTGGGGCCATACATCAACACTCATGTTCCATTGTGTGATTTATTTCTTTTTGTGATGCATCCTTTTCTTGGTGGTGTCATTGGGATTTATTTCCTTCGAGAGCATGATATTTCTTTGACTTGACTTCTCTTGGAGACATTAGGCACAATGATCCTTAAGAAGAGACCTTACATGAACTAAGAAAAATCCCTCTGAACATTCCTTACACTATTTTGTGTTTACAACATCTATTATATGGCCACCTTGCATAACACATCTTGTAGGCCTATGGAGCCATATTTTTTGTTCACAAGCTCCAAGCATACAAAGTTTTTCTTGTCTCATGAAGCTTGAAAACCATTTTTGTGTGGAAACTTATTAAAGTTATCAGGATGTATAAATTTTTTATGGTTTGAGTGGGAAGCCTGACTGGGGAATGACTTTCCCCATAGCAACTTGCATATGTGTGTTAGTGTATACCAACCATGAGTGTATGTGTCTCACCTTCTAGGACCTCTCACACAACAAACAACTAGGAGTTCCATTTCCTCAGAGTGAGTATGCATTTTTTCGGATAAAAAACTTAGATCTGATCCACATCAAGTTGGAAAAATGATTGAGGCTTGATCCATCTCTTTTTATTTTTTATTACTTTTTTTTTCTTCCTTTTAGTCATTGACATCACATGTTTTCATATCTTGGTGCTACATACACCTTGTACATGTCCTTCCTATTGAAAAATGAGAGGGGGGGTGAGTCAGTTGTCACCAAATTAAATGCCTTAACCATTTACCAGAACAAGATCCAAATACTACATAAATGTTTTATTAATAAATGAAAAAAATGAAATTCATCACATAAACACAGTAACACCAGATTTATGTGGAAATCCCAATAAGGAAAAAACCATAGTGAGGATTAAGTCACACTATAGAGAATAGAAAAACTGATTACAAAAAGTCTCACTTCCTGAAATGAGGCTCACTGTCTGAGATAAGCCTTATTGCCTAAAATAAGGCTCACTTTTTGAGATAAGGACTCACTACTTGGAGGTCTCACTACCACATATATACAAAGAAGATGAATGACTGCCAAAATACAAAAGTCATGGCTTATTTCCAAAATTGAACTGATAAATTACACCTTTCTTGTGTTGAATTAAGTTCCAAATGAAGCTTTGTAAAGGTAGTATTGCATATTAGTAATTGCTCAATAATTCTACTCTAATCACACACTTATTTTCTTCACCTGCTTCGCTTATTCTGATCTATTGCATCCACACATTTTTTTGTCTCTATATCCTTCTTACATAACCTTGCATCTTTGTATATTTTGGACACACACACACACAAATATATATATGTATCTTATCATCAATTAGGTCGTCCAAACATTCATAAATTATTACACACACTAAGTTGACTAAGATCTTCAAATATCCAAATCATAGTTTGTCACATGGTAAGAACTAGACCTAAAGATAACCACACTAGACCACATATAATGATCATCTTCAATGGGAAATAACTTCTGGTAAATGAGGCATACATATAGTATTGTGTTGAAATCAATGAAAAATTGTTGACATTAATGTCATCCATTTGATGTAGCCTTCAATATCCAACAATATCCCCCTTTCTCATTGATGGCAACACAAGATGTGAAAATACAACAACAACCTTTGTAAATATTTTGATGAGATGAAATTATTTTCATTCTTTTTGCATGTCTCCTTTCTCCCCCTTTGATATTAATGACAAAATAAATTCAAGTATACTACAATTGAATGTTCTGACTACTCCCCCTATCAAAACATTTCTTCATAAAAAAAAATTCCTCCAACTCTTTATCTCTTTATCTCTCTATTTGTCCTTTTACTTGAAAAAATTCTATAAAAAGGTTATCAAAAAGATTCTTTACCTCAATCCTGCTTTCCTTAAAATATTTCCTTGTATTTTTCTTTCAGTTCTAGAAGACATGTCTTCTAGGAATCCATTGCTAGCCTACTGTATAGACAAATACTTTATTTCTTTGCTATTGAATCAATTATTTCTAGAAGAGTATCTAGAATAGCAATATTCTGTGCACTTTTATTGTTGGTTTTCTTTTTTTGGGGAACCACTTAAACCTTGAAATCCTCTAAATGGTAGCCAACCTTTATGCTCAAAAAATGTCAAAGTTAGTGGAAAACTAACAAGTAAGGATATATAGGCCCTTACTCCCACTCTTCAGAATCTATGAAACCCAGGAGGGTACTCTTATCGCACTCAAGAGATATTTAGTAAGATTAATTTTATATATAGATAAATTCCTATTTGAATACAACAAAGCATCCTTCACCAAATATTTGGCTTGTCTCTAGACAAATTACTACTTAGTGCTAGAAATTTAGAGGAAATTCATTTTTACACACAATAATTGAGATAATTTTAAATGAGTTATTTGTTCTCATTCCAAATCTCTAGTCAGGTGCATTACTAGATTTTTTATCTAAAGTATGCTCAATAAATAGACCAAGGATTTGTCTATTAGGCATCAGAGTCAAATTATGTAATAATTAGTAATACATAAGCCATTCATTCAGATATTTTTGGACTATTGTCATACCACATTGTAACATGAAACTCATTGTATTATATACATAGCTTCTTACCAAATGTTATTTTCCTCCATATAGATATATGAGCTTACTTTAGCATTTGGTCAGCTCATTGAATTGAAGACAAAAAAAATCCATACAATCAACCAAAACAATTGAATATGAACTAGAATATCATTTACCTTTTCATTCATAACTTGTAGGAGAAATTATATAAGAGAGTATATATATAAGAACTTGATATTTCTCATTCATTTTTTAGGCTTGCATAAAACTATTTTAATAATACTACATACTTCTCTTATACCCTCAACCTCTTACTGTTCTATCTATCAACATTATATTGTATATTTTTTTCTTGTACATAGCTTTTCACATATACCATTTCTAAGACTCATAAACTAACCTTTGTAACTAGCCTTGAAATCCCTTTTATGTAATAAGGGAGCAACAAGCACCGGGCTAAATTACAGCCACATTCAACCTCATTTGTTTTTTAATTTCACCAGACTTTAAAATATATTCGCCAGATGGTTATAAGTCATCATTTGCAACAAATGGGAGAGAAAAATATCAAAAACCATTTGTTGGAGAAGCCCACTAGCCTTCCAAAAGGCACATCACAACATAAAAAAATTTATGTTCACATCGACCCACATAATTCACCATCAACACAAAAAGAAAAAAATAACAAGAACCCAGATCACACACACTAGCCTAAAGAAACATGTTCATACAAAGGACAAAAAAATTGAGCATCAACTCATGAGGGGAGCAGGGTGCTATTCTTCCTAGTTAGTTGCAAAATAAGAATTCCTACTCAATGTCCTTATTGAAGTTGGAGTGGACATCACCACCTCGTCCTTAGAGTTAGTCAAATTACTCATTACCATGAGATACTGGCGGTAGCTAGAGTCAGTTTTATCTCCACCATGAGATGGATGATCCAAAACTTTGATGGGAGATTGATGTCATCCCATAAAACCTCTGTGATACTTATTTTTCCTTGCAACCTCTCTCTTAGGCCTTCCAATCTTCTCTTCCTTTCATTTGACCAACTCCTTAGAGAAAATTTGACTCCTTAGATGATATGCACACTTGAGAGCACCCTGTGCAGATTTCCTTTCAGCTCTTGCCTTCTTTGGTGTTATAGGAACCTTAGGCACATCTTACTCCTACTTGGACTCAGCATTCTGAGACTTAAAGAGTCTCTTGGACCTATTATATGGGCTAATAGATACACTCACTTCACCCATTTTTGATGGAGCAACTATAAAAAACCACCCTCCTACATAAAACAACAAGCTCAAACTCTACAACTACTTAGAAAACTTCATGTGCTCACTCCTAGACTCCTAATTATCACATACAACAAATGGTGAGAATAACAAGAAATGATTCACTAATAACTAATCCAACCACAACATATAATCATTAATATTCCAAGGGATCTTGCACAAGAGAGCCATCAACCAACTGTTTTGATTTTGAATATGAGTTGTTGATCACACACTAAAATGGATCAATGAGAAATTAACTAGAACAGTTAATTATGACATAATTAATTTGCATGCGCTTGATAATTTTCCCCTATTAGATGTTTCAAGTGGATAAAACACCCAGTCTATTTGCATAGTTAATCACATACTTAGCACCTGATGAAACTTTTTGTGTCATATTTACCCATTCGCCCGTGGGAATTAATTTTCTCACTATCACCACCACAAGATAGCAGGAAGTGATCATGATCAGTCCTATTAATTTCAAACCGTACTCTATGTTGCCTCAAATTATTTATCCCACGTGTACCAACACCTATTAGAATTGACAACTACAACCAAAATAATTTCTCAAATCTTGAATGCATGCCAAGGACTTGGTTAAAATCTAGGAAGGTTCTAAATATTAATGCAATTTCAACCAAATTTGCACAGTATTTCATCTCTACTAAATTTTATCAGACCCTTTGAAGTAGTCCACATGATAGTCGACCACTTTCCTGCTAAAAATAGGAGGTGCAGATGGGGCCCTCATGGGATGGTGGGGATAGTTCAGGATAGTCCACATCACTCACCATCAACCATTAGCCTGAGACCTTACTAGAGAACACATCATCATCAAGTCCCAACAGGCCCCTCCATGGAGCGACAGATGTCACCATGCCCACTAGCTTGTGTGACTTAATAAGCATTAAAATAAAAACAAATGGGGTGGTAGGAAATGGTGGGGATTGGACCATGTTGCTCCTTAATTACTGTAGATTTTATTTTGGCATTGTTCACTGCTTGCAAAAGATATATGGCCCACCACAAAGTGGTTACACATGTCACCTTGCCCCTAGCCCGTGTGACTTTTTCACCCTAATAAACAATACAAATAGGCAAGCAAGGAACGACTCAAATGATAACATGTGTGGTGACACCTACCATTGATCACCTTCAAATCCTTGCCTGACAACCAATTAGAAACGTCAGTCCCACCACCTATCATGACAAATGACAATCGCTCACCAGCCTGTTTGTTTATTTTAATAAAAAATAAACGAGAATGGGGGGAGCAGTGAGGATGTTGCCACATGTCTCATTGATCATCATTGATTCTTTTTGATACTTCCTATAGTCATCAATACAAGAATTGGGCCCACCTAAGTACAAGACATGTGGCTTAATCTTTCTAGCCCATGTGAATAAAATAATGAGCCAAGAACTAGAATGGGTGTGCAGGGAACGGTTGAGATCAACTTGTGACGATCGAATGAACAGCATAAAAAAATAATTTCTACACATGCCAAAATAGTTAGTTCTTAAAATGGGGCCACAACTAGGTCATTGAGACCTAACCCTCAAGGATGAGGACTTTAAAACCTAAGTTTTAAACATGAAATATTTGGCCTGACTATAGAAAAAATAAAATGACTAACTTGTAGATGGTGACTAATACATCTAACCGAAGGGTCCGGTTTGAGCAATGATCTTAATGGCTCAAGACATGACTTAAGTTTCCTATAAATAGGTACACAGGTCAACAAAGGATTATAAAATTCAACATTCATGACAATACCAACTTTGAAAAGTGGGTTTTTTACCTAAAACCCTAAGGCATACACCCAAGCATAGAAGCACAAAACTATGACAAGGCAGGGTATAGAGTAGATTTTTTTTTTTTTAAATGGAGCTCTACCAGTGGCTCATGCTCGAAGATGCATACCCTTAGTGGGTATCGTGAGAAACTAGATCTCAAGGTGAAGCAAACCAAAACAAGAAAACAAAAACCTAGGAGTCTGCCTAGATAAGGAAAAAAGACACAACAAAAAGAAAATACAAAACCTATGTACAAGAATAATTACAAGCCTATACCATGTAGATCTCATGTAGTCTAGAAAAAATAATTTCATCAATTTCATAGGCTTCACTCCTCAAATTGGTGGCCCTAGGCCTCCAAAACTTAAGGCCAACTTTTACCTCTGTCAAAAAATTTATCCTCTACAATTTGTAGTGGATCAACAATTGTATCAAGCATTTCCCAAGGATCAACTCCATTGTGATTGACACAATCAACCATGTCTGATTGGATTGGGAAAGCAAGACATTCATAATCAACCTAGTTAATAACATCATATAATTTGATCTCATATTTACTTTGCATCTCAAACTAAAAGCCTTTGTAAACAGTTTGTTGTGTACCCTGTAAACAACCCACAGATGGATCAAAAAGGAAAAAATCATACTCAGGAACATCCCTAAACTATAATATATTAGAACACTCATTGGTATCATGGTAGTAGGGGTCAAAATTATTTTTAATATCTCATAGTTGGGTAAATTCATTCATCTTAGGTTCAACAACATACTCTGACTCATTCCCCAAATAATCATCCAAATCAAAGTGAAATACCTCAAGAATAGGCCCAAAGAAATCAACACTTGCAGGAATATCAAAGAGAAAATCATGCACAAAGGTAAATCCATGTACAATATCAGGTAGACCAATGAATTCTTCAACATTATCAATTGGTAATGATGTTGATTCAAGTTCCATATGCTTGTCATGATGTATATCCTAATCATTTAAAAATCTCCTTTCATCAATGAGTACACAATTATCCTTTTCATTTATAGTAGATATTTCCATTTTTTCTTCACACAAACAATCATAATAAATAGGGAGAGAAACACATTCATTTTCCCCTTCATCATTTTTAGCTCTATATTTAGGATCAACCCACTAAACACACACATTACTATCTTCAGATTGTTCATTATTCCCACAATTAATATGCTCCATTGGTTGCATATCTTGATTACATTCCATGTTTTCATCCCATATCATTTTTTCATTTATTTGTGCATGAGTAACCTTATCAATATTCATATCACTACACCCTCCATGTGAGTAAAGTACCTCTTGATTGTCTTCACAGGGGTTGTTACAATCCATAGAGGAAGAAGCAAAAACTTCAATCTCATGGTGATCTTCAAATTTACTGATCATATCTATGTTAGATGTAAGATAACTAGAAGAAATACCTTCGAGGAGCTCATCAATGTGTTTCTTTGATTTCTCATTTCCATACTCCAATACTGCATTGGATGCATGATCAAAGTCATCAAAAAGTAGATTATTTCTATGCCAATAATTATCACCATATCTTATTGCTAGTGAAGATAAAAGCTCACTAAACAAAGGGTTCTGCCATACATTCATTTTCATCATAGAAGCTTCTCCTCCCTTAGCATGATGGTACAAATCTTCCATATCATCATTGTATTCAAAATTATTGCAATCACTAGAAGAGCATAGAGATATATTTGTTGGGGATACGGATTCGGTCTGTCATCAAGATAGGCATCTAAAACAGTAGTGCCTTAGTGATTTCAATTCAAAATCACAACAAAGACACAACCAACTATGCTATAAAGTGGAAACAAGCATAGTTGATCCGCCATTGATCCTTTGAGAGAATTGAATGCAACAAGAAATAGATTCAACATAAACAGATACCATAAAAGACAAAAAGAAGACACAAAGATATATGTGGGGAAAACCCTTTCAGGTAAAAACCCCACACTCCAAAATTTTGAGCCATTGTATTATTGAGCAACAAAAACCATTTACAATACAATATCAGGCTCAAAGCCAATACAAGAGTTTCATCTTGTTCTATTGGAGAAGTAACAGGTACCGGAAAGATTCCTTTCAGCTCCTCAGATGACTGTCATAGCCAGCCTCATGGCCAACCCAGTCATTTGGCCTCCAATGATTCCCATGCCCAGATCTGAGAGACAGAGTGTTCACAATTACATCGCCTAAGCAAACTACTCGAACACCCTCTCCATCTCTCTACAAATCTCTTCACACCTTCGGCTCTCCAACCTGTAAGTCCAATTGCTACAATCTCACATCATGCATCATGCATTATGCTTGTAGCCCCATGCTCACGCATTCACATGCCCGTGCATCCTGATCACAGTCTCATGGTCGTGCATTCAACTCGCACATCTCGCACTTGCTCTACAACCCACGACTCTCGTAGACTCATCGAACTTCCTTGAGAAATAATACATCTCTCATCCATTATGTAACTGACTCAACAAGAGCAAAGAAGACCATCCACAAATCATGCATCTAGTCGGATCTGACAGATCTCCCTGCAACGAGCCATCCAAGCATTCAATGCCATTCCAAAAATGGGTTCAGCTCCACCAACCTTCATTGAAAAAACATGCAGCACAACAAGTTAGGTAACCATCCAATCACTATTCAACCAGGTGCCACGCGTCCAAGACCCATCAACAATCGCAGTTGATAGACCAACCAAAATGGCCAAATAGACATCGAGCGTGTCCAAGACTTCAAGTCATACCTAGCACTACCGGAGCTAGAGTCAGAATAGGAGTCGAAACAGGACTCCACCGAAAAAGCACACTGCCAGAGTCGGAGTCGGAGTCAGAGCCGGAACTAGAGTCAAAACATGACCCTACCAAAATTACAGGTTCAGGAACCAATTCGGTTCCGCGTTCACCCACGGCAAAGAGGAACACATCGGAAACAGGACTAACCGAGTAAATTCAACCCGGGGTCAAACCAAGACAGGAACACAAAGGACCGAAGTCGGAGTCGGGGACGGAACAGGAATAAAAATAGGACTTCACCAAAAGTCCAAGATCAGGAACCAAACTGGTTCCTGTTTCGCCTCCGCCAGCTACAAGAAACAACAATCCAGAACATGGACAAAGCCGAGGAAAACTCCCCAAGGAGAATCCAAACATCCAGAGGAACTAGATTGCAAAAGCACGAGTCAGACCCGGAGTCGGAACAGGAACAGAAATAGGAACATGGCAAACGGACATTGCCAACTTCCAAAACTGGTTTCGCCTCTACCAGAACCAAGCAAAGAGCAATAGACTGCCAGAACTAAAGCTGAAGCCGGATCTAGAGCCAAACCCAGAACATGACAAAAGGAACAATGCTACGTTCCAATCTAGTTCTACCTCCACCAGAACAAAAACTCGAAGAACCAAGAAAGCGGGAGTGGAGCAGGAGACTGAATAGGAACAAGACCTGGAACAAGGCAAACGAAACAATGCCAAGTTCCATCTCAGTTCCGTCTCCGCCAGAAAAAAAAAAACTTTGCCAAGGAAACAAGAGAATTGGCCTAATTCTTCAAAGGGGGGCACCAAAAAGTTGAGGCATAATTCCCAACAATCTCCCACTTGCCGAAGAATTTCAAGCATTCTCTAAACAAGCCCGAACAAGGACCAACACATGCTCTCACACACCAATCAAGACCACTGCAACAACATCATAAAGATGTCCACCACCTTAAGCAACAGCTCCAAACACAGGAACACACCAAGGTGAAACAGCAACAGTCTCAGGAACGAAAGCAAATGATCCTCTTGACGGCAAAGGCAAAAACAACAAAGCACCACTCCAACCACCTCTAGAAGAAGAAAAAAAAATTGACCAGCTAGAAAGGCAACCATGAACTAACTGCCCTCATCCAACTGATCAAACCCACATGACTAAAAACCAGCACCCACAGCTCATGCTAAAACATCCAACCACCCATACCTTAAAGGTATGACCCAAAAGTGAACTCATGCCATCAAAAGAAACCCACCTATTTCAGCAGCAAACAAGCACCCTGTGTCAACCAGTCATAGACCAAACACATCCAAGTACTCCCACTACAAGGGCACTATCCAGATGAGTGCAAATAGAGCACCATCACAAATGATCCAGGCATACCAAGTCCACCAAACCTAGCATAAATAAATGTAACCATGTAGTTCCAAGGAACATCCACACTGATCTACAACATTTGCAACCACCTGCTACAAGAAAAATTTCTCTCAACTGTCTTCCACAGTTCTTCGAAACACCTCCAAAGCTGACTGAAGAAAGAAGCACAGGCACCTTCATGTCATCACCCAGGTGACAACACATGACCACAAATAGTGACCAACCCGACACCACAAAGGAAACTCACATCTAAAATCACAAGAGAAATCAGGAAGAACAAGACCAGATAAGAGAGAAACTGCAAATCAACAAGAAAAAATGCCCTTCTACAAACACTTCTAAATGCCAGCTATGTCAAGAATGATCTTCTTTACATCACAAAGGGAAAAGCCTTGACAACATCCAACAAAACATGGATGTAAGCTCCTCAAAGAAGATCATAACTACCCATATAACCATCTCCTGTCAGTCCTCAAAAGCACAAGGAGATAAGCTATGATGTCCAACCTTTCATTATGAATCCTCCAAAATCTGAACCAACTCAAGATTCATATCATGAAAGATAAAGCATAAAACACCTGAAAAGTATAATGGGTAAATACCTTTCACAATGACACCACTGCCGAGCAGATCAAGAAGAAAAGAGAAACATGCTCATCCAAGATATACAAGCCATCGTGGCTAACCTAAGAGCATTCTCCTTCAAGATCTCTATTGAATTTACATTCAACCAAAGTGCAGGTTTCTCGGACTTTCAGTTGTAACAACATTCACTTAAGAATTCAAGCCTCACCTTTATTCTCCATGCATCCATAAGTATCAACACCTGTCATCTCATGCTAACTCCAAACTATAGCATTGCAATAACCATGAGGTCCTCCAGCATATGACCAATGTACTCAAAGTAAAGAGAACCCCCAGACCACTATCAAAGTTCCATAACCTAGAATAGGAACTTATCATGACACCATGATCTACACATCTCCAAGGGAGATACCATGCTTCAAGTGAACTGTCCATGGTCTTCAAGAGCAAAACAACATGCCAAAACTCTAATGCACAAGCAAGAGTATATCATGACATAAAGCAAACAACTCTAAACCAACATCACCTGTCAAGCACCACCAACAACTCAACCAAAGACTACCAAGGTCCTTCATGGATCCAAAGTGCTACACATCTTCAAATAGTGAAAATGCAAATGCAAATTTTGCAACACCAAAGAAGACACCAGTCATTGCTAAAGCTCCCACTAAAACATGACACTGAGCTTTCCAAGCACCATGACTGACCACACCATCACTGTCAAAAGCTTACACTATGCCAGTGTACCCAACTCTTCATGACATCATGATCCACATGCTTCAAGTCCCCATCACTGACTATTCAGGTACTAAAATGCCATTCCTCCTCTCATCTCAAAATAGCCACACCAATGCACAAGTGACCACAGACAAGGTCAGCTAATAGATCTACACAACACGGTTACACCCTCATGGATATAGACAGTCCACTTTCGAGTTGTCTCACAAAAAGCATGTAGGTAACGACAGCCTACAATATTGCACAACCCGTGGATGCAACCAAAAGTAAAACTACAAAACTATCATTGCACTGGAAACTGCAAAATTGAGATAATCAAAGAGAACAGCCAAAGCAGACAATCACGACTCAAACACCAGATCAGCAACATATCTGATTTTCTAGTCACATCCACAACCCAAGCACCAAAGTCTAGAAAACCATCAAAGCATACCACAATAATGCTGAAGGAGAAACATACCAACACTCCCATGCAGAGAAGACAACACTCCTTAAAACTAGTCGAACTGCAGCTATCTCATCCAGTCACACCCCAGAAACCAGGATCTAGAAAAAATAACAAACAGTAGTTCCACAAAACACAAGTTTTCCTTGACCATGCTAAACCTGCAAAAAACCATAGTGTTTCCAAAACACCCACGCACCTCCATATTCACTACTCATCTAGACAACTCAGGAGTATGCACACAACCATCATAGTAAACTAGAACAATGAAAGAACAAGAGAATGCACCATAGACTTTTTAGGAAAATCTACACAAAACCCTCAGAGCCAAAGACATGAATCTGAACCATGCAAGTGCAAGAAAGAGGCACATAGGAACAACAGGTCCATTTCAGACCAGTTCCTATGCCACATTCATGCACAAGCACAAGGAAGAGCTAGGCTATCCAGAAGTTGCAGACCACCAAGGTCACCTCATAGCCTCCATGCAATCAGAGCACCAGAGAAAATGCCTTTAGTGCTAAGTCAGAAACACCCACCACAAGCACAAAAATCCATAGCTGACCAATGACACAAGCTATTCCATACCACCAAGGAGCCTCTCACATAGATGCCCAGTATGAACACCACACTTTGCTGCAACACAACCATGAACACATCTCATGCCCTTTGCATCAAGAACAATGTTACTAGTCAAGAGCTCCAGATCATGTTGCCACAACATGACCCACTCCATACTTTTCCAGCGTCTTTCAAACTGTATGTTGAATCAATGAAACACACACTTCCACTCACCGAAGGACCAATCACCAACCGATTTCTCCAGACTTCCTCAAGCTTGCCAAACTAAGAAATCACCATAGGAGAAAAACCCAGAACTTTAGCAACCAGGAGAAGGCACCGATACCACTTGTTGGTATCATCAAGCCTCAACCTCCTCCAAACTTGCTCTGATACCACTTATTGGTATCACGAGCAACAAGCTACTAGCTCTGATACCACTTGTTGGGGATACGGATTCGGTCTGTCATCAAGATAGGCATCTAAGACAGTAGTGCCTTAGTGATTTCAATTCAAAATCACAACAAAGACACAACCAACTATGCTATAAAGTTGAAACAAGCACAGTTGATCCCCCATAGATCCTCTAAGAGAAGTGAATGCAACAAGAAATAGATTCAACATAAACAGATACCATAAAAGACAAAAAGAAGACACAAAGATACACGTGGGGAAAACCCTTTTAGGTAAAAACCCCACACTCCAAAATTTTGAGCCATTGTATTATTCAGCAACAAAAACCAGTTACAATACAATATCAGGCTCAAAGCCAGTATAGGAGTTTCATCTTGTTCTACTAGAGAAGTAACAGGTACCCGCAAGGTTCCTTTCAGCTCCTCAAATGACTGTCATAGCCAGACTCATGGCCAGCCCAGTCATTCGACCTCCAATGATTCCCATGCCCAGATCTGAGAGATAGAGTGTTCACAGTTACATTGCCTAAGCAAACTACTCGAACACCCTCTCCGTCTCTCTACAAATCTCTTCACACCTTCGACTCTCCAACCTGCAAGTCCAACTACTACAATCTTGCATCATGCATCATGCATTATGCTTGCAGCCCCATGCTCATGCATTCACATGCCCGCACATCCTACTCATAATCTCATGGTCGTGCATTCAGCTCACACATCTCGCACTTGCTCTACAACCCACGACTCTCGTAGACTCGTTGAAATTCCTTGAGAAATAATACATCTCTCATCCATTATGTAAGTGACTCAACAAGAGCAAAGAAGACCATCCGTAAATCATGCATCTGGTCGGATCTGACAGATCTCCCTACAATGAGCCATCCAAGCATTTAATGCCATTCCAAAAACGGGTTTAGCTCCACCAACCTTCATTGACAAAACATGCAACACAACAAGTTAGGTAACCATCCAATCACTAGTCAACCAGGTGCCACGTGTCCAAGACCCATCAGCAATCGTAGCTGACAGAGCAACCAAAACGGCCAAATAGACATCGAGTGCGTCCAAGAATTCAAGTCATACCTAACACTGCTGGAGCCGGAGTCGGAACAGGAGTCAAAACAGGACTCCACTGAAATAGCACACTGCCGGAGTCGGAGTCAGAGTCAGAGCCGGAATTGGAGTCAAAACATGACCCTACCAAAATTACAGGTTCAGGAACCAATTTTGTTCCACGTCTGCCCATGGAAAAGAGGAACACATCGGAAATAGGATTGACCAGGTAAAGTCAACCCAGGGTCAAACCAAGACGGGAAGACAAAGGACCGAAGTCGGATTCAAGGATGGAATAGGAATAGCAATAGGACTTTACCAAAAGTCCAAGATCAGGAACCAAATCGGTTCCGATTTTGCCTCTGCCAACTGCAAGAAACAACAATCTAGAACATGGATAAAACAGAGGAAAACTCCCCGAGGAGAATCCAAACATCCAGAGGAACTAGATCACAAAAGCAGGAGTCTCACTTGGAGTCGAAATAGGAACGGAAATAGGAACATGGCAAACAGACATTGCCAACTTCCAAAACTGGTTCCACCTCTGCCAGAACCAAGCGAAGAGCAATAGACTGTCGGAGCCGGAGCCGGAGCCGGATCCAGAGCCAGGCCCGGAACATGACAAAAGGAACAATGCCATGTTCCAATCCGGTTCTGCCTCCGCTAGAACTAAAACTCGAAGAACCAAGAAAGCGGGAGCAGAGCAGGAGACAGAATGGGAAGAAGACTCAAAACAAGGCAAACGGAACAATGCCAACTTCCATCCCAGTTCTGCCTCTGCTAGAACAAAAAAACTTTGCCAAGGAAACAAGAGAATTTGCCTAAGTCTTCAAAGGGGGGCACCAGAAAGTTGAGGCATAATTCCCAACAATATTTTCAACTTTATTATCATCGTCAATGATCAACATGTTTTATCCACACTTTGAAAAATCTTCAAAGGAAGAGAATAGTTCTTCCTCAAGTAAATATGCATCTCCATTATCATCTTCACACACCCTATTTGAAGAAGAAGATTCAAACTCCATTTCATCATGGAAAAAAGAGTCAATAAAGGAATGGCTACATCAATTTCATCATGGTTATTACAAGAGGGAGATCCCTCAATACTAAAATGATGTTCAGACTGAATGCTCAAATCTTCATTTCTAACATCTTTCCCCCTAATTTGTAATGAGGTTTCAAAAATAGATGCATCACTGTTAGTAACCGAATCTTGGAAGGGAAATATTTCTCTCCTCTCTTCTACTTATTCCTTATTCAAGATATCCCAAGGGTACAATTCATGCCTCTCTAGGTTGTCTTCAAACCCTATGTCTTCATTGTTATCACCATTGTATTGATCGACATACATGTTACTTGTGAAGTGATTACAATCATTAATTTTGCCCATAGAACAAGATGGATGTTCTTGCTCTATTATACCTTCTCTTTGTGTTTGGATTATTCTTTGATCTTCTTCAACATGACAACCACTATCAATATTCTGAAACATCACCTCTTGCACATGATCACACTTGTCTCCCTCAAGTATCCTTATCCACTCAAATACTTGATCAAAATTCTAAGGCTTCAATTCCCTTGGAAATTTACTCAATTCAAAACCATAAATTTCACATAATAGATCAATGCATATTGAATCCTTAGGTTTGAGATTTTTAGGAACCTCCAATAGAGCATCCAACAATCTTGAGAACAAATCATAGGGTGAATATTATTTGTTCCTTTTTATTTCATACAAATTTTTAATAGAAGACACTTGATCAACTTGAAGCTTACTATGATTTGTATATTGTGATGATTAAGAAATCAGAGCAGAAGAAACATTATTCTTTTGAAAATCACTTATATTATCTTCTCCATGTATTCTATTTGCAATAGGTGTATTAGGTCCACCAATACTTGTAACCTTATATCCTTTCATCATTGAATATTTCAGATTATTTTCAATATCGATAGCAATTTGATATGACTGATGTAATCTTGTGGGTTCCTTGTCTCTCAGCCAATAACTCATCTTATTATCAAATGCACCAAGATACACAACCAAACACACAACATCATTTCATTTTATACTTTCTAGAATGTCCCTTATTTCCTTTGAGAATCTAAGGTTGAAAGCAGGAACCAACTCATCTTTATTTCTATGGAATTCCATAAAATTATTTCTTTCTATAGACACTAAAAATTAGTCTAGGCCTATGAATACCACTTTCGACATAATTTTCTAATGTCCATGGTAACGATTAAATAATGTTAATTATTTAATTATTTCCTAAACTTATCTTTCTTCTATTAATTAAATAACCTTTAATTATTTGATTAATTCATTATGACATGTATTCAACTTTGATTAATTAAATAAATCATATTTATTTAATTACATTGCTAATTAGTTTATTCTCTTTCTAAATTAAATAATTTATTATTTAATTTACCCCTTTATCATATTTCAATTATAATTAAATATTAATTTTGAGTTATTTAATTATTCAACTAACCTTTTCGACAGTCTATTAAATAAATCATTATTTATTTAATTAAATCTTTTCAATTTCAAATGTTGAATTAAATAAATATTTAATTCATAAAAAGAGTCATTTCTATCACATTCTTCTAATGCCTACTTAACTAATTATTCAATCACCATCTAACTCGAGATCTATTTAAATCCATCAGTTGTCTCTTGATTCAACATCTAATCGTTTGTACGAAGAGACTCTCTATCATAACTAGTTAGTTATCTAGTTAACACTCATATGCATGAACATATTTATTAATTAAATATCTTTATTTAATTAATTAATTCATGTGTGCATTCTAATAGATCATTGTCGAGTTCTAACTTTATCCTTTTCATTCAAAGTCTAATTCTTCTATTTTCAAAGACTTTCAACTAAATATTAAATCATTTATTTAATCTTAATGTCTATTCTTAAATATTTTTGAATAGTCTTAACATTAGATTAAATTACTATTTAATTTAATCTTGATCTTGTAGAATTTCCCAACTCACGTTCTAACTGATACAAATCTCAATCACATGGCATTCATCAATCTCGATCATTGATCTCTCTTTTGAATTTGAGATGATCATTTGGAAACCAGCTTTCTATAAATTGGCTAACCTTTGTCATTATTCCTCCTCCCAAAATCTATATACTTTTGGAAGCATAACTTGTTAATCTTTGATGTTATTATATAATCACATACATTAAGGCTATACTTGCACACTTATGAAAATATGAGGGAAATTATACTATAGAAGGAAAAATGGAGAAGAACAATCAAGATAATTCAAAGGAGTGGATAGATATCTAGTGAGAATGTTTCATGTTCTTCTTTAGTTTATTCTTTTGTGCTTTATTTTTTAATTTAGATTAATTCTTGTTTATTAGATTTAACCGATCTTTCTTGCAGTGCATTTTATCTATGTTACATTTGGTGAACCCGATGTGAAGACTTCCAATCTTCACAAATCCATAGACAGTTTTTGATTTCTTTTTGTAGGTATCATATGGAATGATGCATCAGAATTCGCAAATCGCATCTTGCAAATCCCTAAACACATCTAAAAAAACACGCATGTGTGGCTTTCTACGATGCAACTAACTAATGAAATATACAACGCATCTACAACCCTAAATGACTCATCTGGCTCATAAATTAGTTCAAGTTTCAAAATTTTGTTTTACGATTTTCTAATTTTCTTTTTTTCTTTTTACTAATGTTTTCTTTGCAGCGTGTTATTTAGGAGGATAACATTGTTTTTGTAAGATGTAGCGTATAATTGATTAAAACCAAATCCATTTTCTACAGGACAAATTTTGAAGATAAACATGAAAACTACTAACAAATTGCATGCAAAACCTATTGTTGAAGGATTTAATTTGTAAAAAGAACATTTTGTTCGGTAGCTTAGATAATTATCATTTGGATTAAAATTAACCATTTTCTACTTTGTTTGGTGCGAACTCACATTTTGTTATTACCCTCACAATTTGGTATATCGAAGTATCCTCTCCCCTTATGCATTCATGTGATCCTGGGTGCAAGAGAAATGGTTACTGACTCTAGAACTTGGGCCTATCTTGGTGGGAAAAAGTACTCACCCGAAGATGACCTAGACCAGTAGCATGCTAGATGCCAAGCGACTTCCAACCGGTATATAAAAGTGGATTCTTGGGGAAAGTCCAAAAATCAGGCTCAATGTTTTGATGAGAAGGGAAACAATGGTCTCTCACCACATGGATGGTGCCCCATGAACAAAATTCCCTTACTACAATATTAGTGGCCCTCAAACTGAGATGGATCCGATGCGGATCACTAACCATAGGCTCTCAATCTAAAGCGTGAACCAAAATGAATCTGGTATGTGTCAAGCTAAGACAAAATATGGCCAATAAGAAACTAAGAAACCAGATTACAACCCATGTGAGTTTTCATCAAAACACAGTGAAGATTATTATGCAAGAAACCCCCCCGAAGGAACTTTATATTAGTTCATTTATTACAATCCCCAATGACTGCAAAAGGAGATAATTCCTAATATGCATAAATATAAAATAAAAATAGACCTTAGATCTATGTAGAGGACTGAACCAGCTTTCCAACGCCGCAAGAATGGCAAAAAAAAGATCACCGAGTCAAAAGATATTCCCTCTGGAGTGAAAATAACATCTGAGTTCAAATACCTGTAAAATAAATCTCAAGAAAAATCTAGAAAAACTAAAATGTTGAATAAATCGGCGCTGGAATCAGCTTTCCAATGGTATCTCGTTTGCAAAAAATGGACACCGTATGCAAAAGTTACGCCCGATTTTGTAAAAGTACTCCAAAATGCCCAATAAGGCCTGCAGGCAGCCCAGGGGGCTTAAAAAACTCCGCCCCAGCCCCCTGTCCACCAGCCCCTGGTCACATGCAGGACCACTAGGATTTGATGTTCACACTTTGAAAACAACATCCACTCAACCAACGTAAACCATGATGTCAAGTGTCTCTATTCCTTAAATTACCGCAGCAATACCAACTGGCATACCTACTCAAAAATCCTCAATTGTAAACACAATACCATTCAATATAACACAAGGTTTACAATTCACTGAGGGAGCATCCTCATCAAACCCCTTTGGCACAAACACCACTAGAAGAAGATCCAAATTTGGCATGAATACAACATAAGATATACCTCATATTAGTACCAGTACTACCATTCCACACATGGGGGCTACACAAACAAGAAATATTCCTATACCAAATTAGAAAATTCAAACACGAAATATTCCTATACCAAATGAAAACATTCAGATAGGATATATCCCTACACCAAATCAGAAAATTCAAATAGGATATATACCCTCACCAAAGAATAATCGAACACAAAATATTGCATTCCAGAACACTTACATTGATCCAAACAACACAACTAACATACATGTAGATGTTCTCCAAAACCAAATGCAAGCTCTCCAACAACAAATGGAAACTGTCTATGTCAAGAAAATGAACTATCTCAGTCCAAGATTTATGTCCATGTCCCTTTTACAAAGCGCTATACATGACACCCTTCCCACATGAATAAATTATACCGAATTTTCCTAAGTAAAATGGGAAGAGGAATCCTTTGGAACACATCAAAAAAAATTCTACAACATGCATGGACATCTCGTATGACCCCACATACTTAATGAGACTCTTTTCACAAACCCTTGTCGGGATAGCATTGGAATGATTCTATAAATTACCATATGGCATAAGATCATGGGGAAAATTAGCTAAGAATTTTGTCGAAAACTTTTCCTTCAACATAGACAATGAAATCACGATATCTACCTTATGTAACACTGCACAAGAAGAAGGTGAAACTTTCACCACTTTCTTTCAGAGATGGAGAATTTTAGCTAGTCAATGTCCAGTTGAGATACCAGAAAAACAAAAGGTCATAATATTCCTTGAAAATATTCATCTAAAATTGAGAAGTGACTTAAGATTAAACTATTGTACTTCATTCCTAGACTTGGTGCAAAAAATAATTATACTTGAAAAAAGCCTTATTGACAAAGGAGACATTAAGGTACCAGGTAGGAACCCACTTGTTCAACATCAAAATGCTCCCAATGATATAAAAAAATTTTGGTATAGGAACAAGAATGTAACAAATGATGGTATTTTTGATGCTAAGACCCTACATGTGGGACCTATCATTACACTTAGAGGTTACAACTCCAATCAGGACATGACTAATAATCCAAATCAAACAACCAAATTTGTCCAAAATTTGCAACAACAATGACCACAAAGGAGATTTCCTAAATGTAAATTTACCCCTTTGGGGGAACCAATTGAGACAATTTTCAAAGAACTAATTAAATATAATATCCTAAAACCTCTGGAACCAAAATAGTATGATCTTGGATAGTTTAAACCCTCATGGTGGGATGATAACGCTTATTGCGAGTACCATCAAATAAAGGGACACAACCTACAACAATGTTGACAACTAAAAAACATCATACAATATTTTTTTGAAGAGAAAACCATAGAAGTCAATCGGCAGAAACATACCAAAAATAGTGATCACAAGGTCGTCACCGATCCATTACATGACCATGGGAAAGGAAACGCCTCTAGTTCGGAAACTAAGAATAATACCTCGGCCAATTATAACAGTGCTAAGTATGATTATAAACTAGGTACCATCATCAATCATATTCGATCTACTAATGAAAATATCAATACCATTATCATAAAGAAGAGTCCTACATGTGCGGTCAATACACGCAAAACCAAGATAACCCTTCCACATCCTTCTTCAAAGCCACCAACAAAGTTGTCCAAGCCTAGGTATAATTTTCTTGACTAGCTAGGTAAGACCCCAACACAGATATCCATTTTGGAACTATTGACTATATCACCAGATCATCGAGCCATTCTCGAAAAAGCCTTGCAGAGCACTACTGTCCCTACCAATTTAGATGTTAATCATTTTGAAGAAATGGTAGGATACTTAACCAATTCCCATAATGCCACATTCTCTCAAGAATTATTCAATTGAGAAGACCCATCATAACGATCCATTACACCTTGAAGTTCTAGTTCATCAAACCAAAGTCAAACGAGTCTTAGTAGATGGAGGAGCAGGGTTGAACCTTTGTACCTTGAAATTGGTTAAGGCATTAGGATTCTCAAAATCATGCATATGAAGATGAGGAAAGATCATCCAAAGGATTTGGTACACTCCCTATTAGGATTGGCCCTATTGTTATGGACACTAGCTTCCAGGTCTTGGATCTCACCCTTCCTTATAACCTTTTGTTGGGTAGACCTTGGATACATGTAATGAAAGCCATACCTTTCACATATCACTAGTGTCTTAAATTCTTGTATAATGGCACTGAAGTTACCATTGTTGGTGATCTAGATCTTTTTCAATACTACACAAACCTATGCTAAATACCACAATGATAGGTTCTAGTCAATCAAGATGCTTCATCCTCCACCTTATCCCTATACATTGATCCATCAACTCTTACCAAGTCCATTGCATCAAAACCACCATCATCCACTCCTAAGGTTGAGATCCAAGACAAGGGTTGTGGAGAATATCACATGAAAGAATATTATTGTGTCAGTCAAATGGTTCCACCTAAGTCATATGGTTTGCCACATTAGATAGTAAATAGTCACTTGTCACATTCCATGTCCCTCCTACATTGACATTGACAAAATGGGGAGAGTTAAGTCAAGAGGTTGTAGACCAAGAAGATGTCACCTCCTAGTTGTATACTGAAGACAATAAAAACCCTCCAATGTCTATATAGATATCTATGGATTAATATGGAAAAGGCTTCATGATCATGCAGATAAAAGGATATGACAGTCATATTGGTTTAGGGTTACATCAGAATGGAATGACTAAACTAATCATTATCTCACCATGACCAAAAGGACTAGGCCTAGGGTTTCAACCAATTATAATTGGTTTTCCTCTTACTCCATTATCGTTACGAGAGGATGTAAGTGCTTTTGAAGACATTGAGATATCTCATGAACCAATTGACCCAGTTTATGATGACTCACTTGACTTAAGTGGCTACGAATGGGATTCCCTTTCCTCTACCAGCATGATGTACCTAGATAAGTTATTTGGAAAACTTGATAGAATGCTAGAACCCTTACCAAAACCATCTAGCCCTCATTCTAAAAAGTCCTTGTTTAAAGAAGACTAGCTTAAAATTTGTTATTGGGAAACCGTTGATCATGCATCTTGGGCACCTAACAAACCATCTTTTGATGACCTAGCCCTTACAGTGGTCCCATCCCAAAGTAAACCTGTCCATAAGAAAAAGAACAAAAAGGATTTAGTCCAAAACTTTTGTGACCTTTTTAACCACTCTATATTCACCTTTTCAACCTCCACATTTGAGAAATCTAATGATGACATGCCCCTCATATATCCCAAAATTATTGATTGGGATCAACAAGGTACACCCATCTTAGACATATTCAAGAACGATGAAGCAATAGCTGAGTTTGTCAGACTTCAAGAAGGCATACCTAGAGGGGATCATATGATTGGATTTACCATAAAATTGAATGACAAGGCATATTTTGGGGAGTTTGTTCACACCTCCAGTGACAAAAATTAAAGTCAAAATAAAAATGATGAAATTGATGAAAATTAAAAGTCCCTAGGTGAAAATCGAAAGGCACCTTCGAATGACGAAATAGTAAAAATAAATGACGTATCTGAGGGAAAAAATGTCTTTGTGGCACCCAAGAATGGAGGTTTGAATAGTCTCCCAGTTGCGTAGGAAAAATCACCAATGTTAGTAGAAGAGTTTGTCAAGATCAACATAAACACAAAAGAAAACCCTTGGGTATTATATTTTACAACATCTTTGATAGAGATAGAGCAACTAGAGTTTAGAGACTTCTTTGAAAAAGGATAGATAAATTCTACATGGTCATATGCAGACATGCCTAGGTTGGATCCAAACCTTATATTACAACATCTACCATTACAGCCAGGTATTAAGCCTGTTAAGTAGAAGTTAAGGAAAATGCATCCACAAATTTCTCTACTGGTCAAAGCTAAACTTAAGAAGCTAATGGATGTTGGATTCATTAGAACCATAGACTATGCAAAATGGATATAAAATCTTGTGCCAGTAACCAAACCATCTAGGGGCATCCATATTTGTACAGACTTTAGACATATCAACAAGGAATGTCCTAAGGATGATTTCCCTTTTTCCAACATTGACATGATAGTGGACCTTACAATAGGATATGTGATTTTATCCCTCATGGATGGTTTCTTTGGGTATAATCAAATAAAAACCATAGCTGAAGACTAACACAAGACAACTTTTACATATCCATGGGGAACATATTGCTGGAATGTTATGCGTTTTGGGCCAAAAAATGTTGGAGCTACATATCAATGTGCAATAATGACTATTTTCCATGACCTTGTACATACTCTCATGGAAGAATATTTCAATGAAATAATAGCCAAATCATTGACAAGAGTAGATCATTTGAAAGTCTTAAACAAGATATTCCAGAGACTAGAAAATTACAAAGTCAGACTAAATCCAAAAAAATGTTTCTTTGGCGTTAAATCAGGAAAAATTCTAGGATACATCATTTCTAGAAGAGGCATTGAAGTGGACCCTGCAAAAGTAAAAGCTATAGTGGATATGCCTCCACTAGCCAACATCGATCAACTAAGAACACTACAAGGGAGATTACAGTCTATCAGATGCTTCATAGTAAAATTAGGAAAGAAAATACATTCATTTCAACATTTTCTCAAGAAGGGAGTATCGTTTATCTAGATAGCCAAATGTCAAGTTTTCCAAAAGATCAAGGATTATTTTCTTGCTCCACCCGTGTTGATTCCACCTACAGATGAAAAACATTTGATACTTTATATTTCAGTAACTTAGTCAGCAATAGGAGCCCTATTCACACAAAATGATGATCAAGGTCATGAAAGGGAAATGTACTACATAAGTCATACTTTGGTGGGATATGAACTAAACTACAGTAACATAGAATGTGATTTTCTTGTGGTAGTCTTTGCTACTAAAAACATTAGGCACTATATGCTAAACTGCCAAACTATGTTGGTCACAAAGATAGATCCTTTGATATATCTCCTAAGTAAAGAAACATTAACATGCAATTTGGCTAAGTGGGTGATGATACTTAGTGAATATGACATACAGTATGTGGAAAGGAAAGCTATAAAAGGGAAATTAATTTCAGATCAATTATAAAATGAACCAATTAAGGTAGACCATCCTTTAGTGGCAAATTTTATTTATGAGTTTATCTTCAAAGTTGACACTAGAACCACATGGAAATTATACTTTGATGGGTCATATACTAATTGTGGTTCAAGATCAGGCATACTATTTGTTACACCTCAAGGGGGCACTATTCCTAAATCATTCAAGATTTCTTTCCCTTGCACCAACAACATAGTGGAGTATGAAGCCTTAGTGACAAGACTAAGAATGGAAGCCCAATGGAATATCAAGAGTTTACATTTTTATGGAGATTCTCAAATAGTAGTCTGGCAAGTCAATGATGAATATGAAACTAAAGATGAGAAAATTTCTCCCTACAAGCACATGGCTGATAGTTTCAAGTATTAATTTGATGACTTTACCTTTCAAAAAATACCACGCATTCAAAACAAGCCAATAGATGCTATGGAAACCATGGGTTCCTTATTGGATATTCCTAGAAACGTGCCTAAATTCGAGCTTTGGGTCAAACAACTTTTGGTCCCTACCTATGATGTCCCTGATTCTGCGATGGTGTGTAAAATTTTTGGTCCTACTTGTCCTTGGTACAAGGACATATACGACTATCTAAATTCCCAAATCCCACCTTTAGACTTGTCAAAAAACCAAAGTAGAACCTTTATCCATGGGTCTACCAAATACACCATCATTAGAGATACCCTGTATAGATGTACCTTAGATAGCACCTTAATGAGATGTCTCGATGCTAAAGAAGCACAAGAAAATTTACGTGCAGTACGTGAAGGTATCTTTGGATCAAATTCTAGCGGTCCTACCTTAGCCCACAAGATTATGAGATTAGGTTATTATTGGCCTACTATGGAAAATGACTCATACATCTTTATCAAGAAATGTCGACAATGTTAGATACACAGAGATTTGATATGCATGCCAGCACATGAGCTTCATTTGATTACTTCACCATGGACCTTTTCCTAATGGGGACTTGACCTCATGGTAAGATACACCCTCCATCTTCTAATGGTCATAATTTCATCATAATCGCCATCGAATACTTCACCAAGTGGATTGAAGCTATTCCTATGACCTATATTACTGACACACAAATTTCAAGTTTATCCTAAACTACATAATCTATCTGTATGGTGTACCTCAATCCATCATCATAGACAATGGTTGTCCATTCAAAAACAAAAATTTTGCCATCTCTGTGAAGAATTTCACATCCAACACCATTTTTTCACCCTATATTACCCACAAGGTAATGGCCAAGCAGAGGGATCTAATAAAACAATCATCAAAATCCTCAAAAATACTATCAATGACATTGGTCATCATTGGCATCTACAGCTTAATCCTAACTTATGGGCCTATCACACAAGCATCCATATGCCCACTAGTGCCACTCCATACTCCTTAGTATTTGGTTTTGAAGCTATCTTACCTATTGAGGTTGAAATTCCTTCCCTGAGGGTATCCTTGAAAGGTCATATTGATGATGAAGAATATCGTGTATCCAGATCGCATGAGTTAGAATTCTTAGACGAACGAAGACAAAAGGAATTAGATCATCTTCAAGCATATCAAAACCATCTTCATTGCAGCTATCATAGGAAATTTCTAAATCAACACTTTTACATTGGTGACTTGGTCTTAATGGAAAACCCAACGAATCAATATAAAAGAGAAAAGCCAGGAAAGTTTGAACCAAACTGGTTACGGCCTTATATTGTTACAAAATCCTTTAGATTAGGAGTGTATCAACTCTCTACCCCTAAAGGAGAACCACTTTTATCACCGATCAATAGCCTTCATCTGAAGACATTCTATGCGTAGCTTCTAAGTGTAATGATCTAAAATAATATTAGGCAAACATTAGATCTAGGGTTAGAACCATGCATGCAATAATAATAATAAATCAATCAATAAAGTGCAAAGGAGAAAAGAATGAGAAAAGGAATGAGACTAGAATAGTCTCACCCTTTTCTCTCCTCCATGGCTCACTTCTATTGAACCTTCTCTACTTGCTGCAATATGATGAAATGCCATCAGCCTTGTGTGTGAGCAAACTAAATTTATGACATGACCTAGCAAGTGTTGAAGGATTTAATCTAAAATGCAAGAGAATAAATCTACATGCAATGTAAATAAATCTGCAAAAGACAATGTTAGATGATATGCTAATGTAAAATGATATGAGAGAGAGAGAGAGATAATATTTAAGAGAGGAAAAATAATAAGAAGAGAGATCCGATCCCAAAATGAAGACAAAATTGACATTTTATAGAAAATGCAATTTTGTATGGATGGATGAGATTAAAGATTGAAAAATGACCTAGAATCTGTGGATAAGATTCAATATGACAACCCACAATTAGGGTTAGGGCAACATTAGGTCAAATTCAAAATGAATGGACAAGATTGATTTTAAGAAAAATCAAATCAAGGGCTGACAATGCATGTGACAAGAGATTCTGGGCACGGAAAATGGAGTCATTGGGGAATTAAATAATTTATTTAAAATTATTTAAATCAAGAGAGAATGTTGAATTTTTAAATTAAAAACTATTTTAATTCAAAAAGGGTGGGGTCATGTGACAGTAAATAATTTAAATTAAATTATTTACAAAAGAAGGGAATTTTAAATAAGACTTATTTTAAATAAATAAATTTATTTAAAATGAGCACAATAAAAGAGGGGGAATTAAATAATAAAATTATTTAATTCATGTGCTGGGACTATTTTAAATAAATGATTTTATTTAAAATGAGGGGAGTGTGAAGATGGCCATAGTTAAATAAATACAATTTATTTAATTATAAGAGGATTTTAATTAGAGACATATTAAATAAATAAAGTTATTTATTTAATAATCAAGAAGACATACGTAATTAAATAAATATTTAAAATTTATTTATTTAATAATTATGAAGAATAAAAAGATATGAATTAATTAAATAATCATGAATTATTTAATTAATAGTCAAATGTGATTGAAGGACATAATTAAAATGTCTTAATTATGCTAGGAAGAAAGAGATTAGGAATAGAGCTTGCAAGCCTAGGTCATTTTTATGTGTCTACATTTGCCCCTCTTTGTCATAATGCAGCCTATCGCATTGTGGCAAAGAAAATAAGTCAAATATATGCCCTTGTGCAAAATAAGATGAGGAAGAATGACGAGGCCCTAGTGCAAAATAAGATAAGGAAGAATGATGAGAGGGTAGCGGTATGCCCCCTCGAGAGGATAGTTGTGTTTCAAGAATGCAAGTGTGCTCTCGAAATGGATGAGAAGACTAGAAATGTATAAGAAAGATAGATATGGAGGAATGTTAGGATAGAAGGAAATGCAAGTTAGTGCAAAAAATGAAATGCATGTTAGAATCCTTCAACATTTGCCAGAGTACTTTAATATTTATTGCTCTTTAATCATCATTCGGTGGTAAAATGACACAAATGGACAACAAACACCATGGTATGACATAGACCAAGGTGTGCAAGGTCATCCACTTGCAAAATAGACAGTCGCATACAAAGAATGTCCTAACTTATACTAGAGGCCCATTTGCCCCAGTCTTTTTGTCAAGACAATCCATAGACAACAGTCAAAGAAAAACATAATAGGTCAATGAGACATCGTCGCACCTCTAAATCCTTTAGAGGAAATCCTTGAGGTAGCTAGTAACATGACCAAAAGACAAGTCAAAAATAAGATAAGACAAAATAGCTAGCCATTTTAATTGTATTGCCAATGGTTGTTTTCCGAAGATTATTTGTTTGACGATTTGATAGTTTTGACGGTTTGACGGTTTGACGGTGCCTAAGGTCAGGAAGGACACATCCTAAACGGAAAATGACACTTTGATGAGATCCAAATCCAAGAAGGACACATCTTGAAGAGGACCAAAAAGTGACGAGATTGACATTTTGACTAATGTTTTGGCAAGCTGACTGATTTTGACTGTATGATTGATTGGACTATGTTGTATGATTTTGACCAATTTTGACATTGGCGCTTCAAATGACTATCTTGCGTTAAGATTTTGATGGTGCTTTATTTGACTAATGTGACCATGTTTGACTTATGATCTTTATTTTGACAAACCTAAAAGGACTGACCTAATGTCTTGAGGATTCAAAGATGAATCTTGCCTACGTAGCAAATGCGCAGAGACAATGTAGTTCAGACTAAGACAAAGATTGATTGACATGACTGACTGGATTGATAAGATAGACATTGACTCTATTTTTGGGACTTTGACACTGATTTGGATGTTTTTGTATTTTCTTAGGACATTTTTCAATTTTTAGGTCTTTTTTCAGGACTTTATACGATTTTTAGGACTTTATTTAGGACTTTTTTTGATTTTTAACATTTTTTCAGGACTTTTGTGAATTTTTATGAATTTTTGATGTTTTACGAAAATTGTGACAAATGCATGTGAATGATGTCGATGCACATGAATCCAAGGACAACCATGATTTTGCTGCTAGTCAAGCTGAATACCAATTGACAGGTGATGATGACAATGACAACATTGTTTGACATGGGAAGGACACATCCCGAAACAACGCGAGGATGACAATGATATGACAAGAGGATAAAAGTCTACAGTAGGGCCAGGGAAAAAGTCAAGGAATGTTTTGGATGATGCACCAGGTTTTCCATATTCTTGCATTTGGAATGACTTCATGAGGATTAGATGGGATGACGAGGGATCTTTAGACCATTGACAAGGGAAACCAAGATGGGTGATAGGTATAAAAGGATAATGGATGGTTTGGACTAGGAGAATATCATATGGTCTCCAAGGATGATGACGCATGAGGCTATGATGGTAATGACATGATATTCAATGAATAAGGTATGACTAGAAGATAGACATGTCAAAAAAAAATTCCAAATCATCATTTTTGTTTTTGCCCCCAATCTTTGTCAAGATCAAAATAGGTGGGATAATGGACGAAATGATAGGGCTTGGATGGATGGATGAAAAATTTCATAATTAATGTCATGTGAAGGGCATGGGAGATGAGACGACTTGCCCCCAAGTGTAATGATCCACATAGATGATTTATTCTACACATGATGCCTGTTTGCCAGGTTTTCATCACGGTACTTATCCAAAGCGCCTGTGTACCAAGTTTTCACCATTGGATGAAATTTTTCTCTTTACTGATTATTATTATTATTATTATTATTATTTTGGTGTCACCAAGATGTCTATTTGCCAGGTTTTCATCAAGGTGATGATTTTTCTAATTTTTCATTTTTTTTGTATTTTTGCATTTTTGCCGGATAGCCTTGATGCTTTAGATGACCACTGACTATGTCGAAGCCTTTAACGATGCTGATGTAGAGACTGGTGCCATGATATGCCAATAATTACCTTTCTAAAGTAGTTGCCTTGTTAGGATGATAGCGCTCGCATACAACTGATTGATGTCATTGTGATCCTTTTTGATACTAGAGTTGGCCTTATCAAAATACGCACCTCACGATAGAGTACCATGAGAGTCCTTATGATAGAGAGTTACTGCCAAGATGCAATAGATTTGTGACATGGGATGTTGGGACTTTAAGGAGGATGTAGGATTATGGTGGATGATGGTGGACATGGACAGGTTGGTTGGATGTTTGGATGTATTGGTTTTTATTTTCCTAACTTTTGGTGTTAGATTAGGATAGTGTTTGGAACCAACAATTTTATATGTCTTTCTTGATGGCCAGTTTGACGGAGGTGGACATATATTGTATGTGGGAGTCCTCTTGTGTTGTGAATCCACATTTTGATTGACTTTTGGATTTGGCATATTTTCTTTGCCTAATTCATTCTTTTCTTGACTTGATCCATTTTGTTTTGGGATCCACTTTTGCTTTGTTTGTCCACTTGTATTGTTGATTGATTCCATGGCCTTTGACATGTAATTTTGAACTTTGGATTTGTAATAATTTTGTTGGTTCCAAATGGAAGGTTTATTCATGTTGGAATGACAGTGTATGGTGTGGATGGAAGGAGTGTTGGCAACAACCTTATGACAAGGACTACTCATGACATCCATTTTGATGTTTGTATTAGATAAAGTTGCCCCCAGTATCGAGGAGGGACCACTAAAATCATTTGATTTTCTGATTGATGAATAGCCAAGACCTTCATATCTATAATTTTCCTATACTTGAACTAGCTCAATAATGCCTTGCTCATGTATGCTGAGTCCTTTGCCTTGATAATGCATGTTCTGACAAATTTTGTTGGCGATGGGATACTTGTTATTGTGGAAGCAAGATGCTAACCCCTCTTTATTGTGGAAATGATTGCTTGAAATCTTCTCATCTGTGAGAAAGCCTGCTCTAACAAAGATAGATGATCCTAATTGATAGGATGTTGTAGCTTCATTGACATATTGGACAGATTTTTGATTGACATCTTCAATTTGATTTTCTATCATATCAAATTCTGATGATTCTGTTGGTGCTCCCAAGTCTATGTCAAAACTGTCTTCATGGTCATTTTCATAGAGCCCACTGAATTCTGCTATATCTTGATCATTTGCAAATATGTCCATGCTAGAAGACTCTTGTTCTAGTGGTAGATTGTTTATGTGTCCCATGGAGGCAAGTGTCTCGCTTTTGGATGTGTCAATACTTGAAGTTTGGATGGAATCATCTTCAAGTGTTTCATCATGAATGGCATATAGGTCAAGGAGTGGATCATTTTGGACTTCTTGATCAAAGATGGGTGCCTTTTGAATGTCATGATCAAAATAGGGTCTTGACTAAGGATAGGGTCATCTTGAATGACTTGGTTTTGGATGGACTCTTGACCAAAGATAGGTTTGTCTTGAATGACATGGTTTTGGATAGACTCTTGACCAAGGATAGGTGTCTTTGGTATGCCATGATTGTCTAGGAGGACTTCTTGAATGGATGTAAAGATGGGGTCATGGAATGGAGCACTTTGATCTTGACATGATGGTGATGTTATAATGTCATGCTTTGGACTTGCCTCTTGACATGTATCCTCAAGTGTATGCAAGGAGATGGGATTTTGGAGACCATGACTAGATGTGTTTTCATGACAAAATGTATGTTGGGATGGAGTGTCTTGAAATGGATTGGTGTATGATAGACTAGGATATGACATGGAGGTTTGGACTTGGTTGAGGGATGATGGACTAGGATGAGATGATAGATTAGAATAGGACATGGATGCATGACAAGTATATGACATGGATGGAGGATTAGAATATGACATGGATGGAGGATTAGGATATGATGTGAATGAATGAGTAGGATATGATGTGAATAGTTGGTTTGGATTGATGGATGGCTGATTTCCCTTGTCAAAGTTAGGGTGGGTATGACTAATGGAAGTTTGTTGTGACTTAGTGCCATGGATGGTGTTAGGGGAATCTTGATAGTATATGGATAGAGGACTAGGACTCATGGATTGTTGGTAAGATGGATAGATGGATGGAGGGCGAGGGGCTGTAAATTTGGACTTGGATTAGAGGTATAGTGTTTTCAATTCCCTAGCAAGTTGTGCTTGACCCTTATTATTGAATTGGAATTCAATTTGACTAGCAAGCATGTCATAGTGACTTGAAGACATGATGGTGGATGAAATGAGACTATGCTTTATGCAAGGTGACAATGCAAAGTGATAAAAGGGGATGCCTTATGTCAAATGATTTTTAGGAAAGGTTCACTTAAGCATTCAAAGTTTGGTCAATGTCTCGATTTGGATTGTCAAAGGACTGATTTGAAGGACAAGATGATAAAATGACAAGGTGAGATTTCCACACTAGACTTATGAGTTGGAAATAGCTCACCAAAGGATAATGACTAAGAACTGATTTGCTTTGACTTGGTCCGATGACAATGTATTTTTGAGACAATGGTTTGACAAAGAAAGGAAAGTTTCCCTATCCCAAAGGTGTGCAATTGAGGACTTTAGACTTTGCCTATGATGATGATGATGACGGATTGCAAGCTAGATGAAAACTAAAATGCAATAATGGATGACTTTGGACAAGTTACTTTGCTGATTTTTTGACAAAGACCACTGGAAAAAGATGTCAGTAAAGATGTTTGCAAAATTTTGGCCTCTGGTTTTTGATAGAATTAATGTTTTCCCAAATGATAGGCAAATGCGGCGTTTTAGGTCACAGATGCGGTTCAGTGACAAATGCGTTGCAGGATTTTGACTTATTCTGCATATTGGAAAATGTGGCCTTTGGATCTTCAAATGCGGTCTGACAGGTTTATGCCAGTTTTGGAAGAGCAAATGCGACTCAGGATTTAGCGATTGTAGTCAAAATGTCAAATGCGGTTTGACAGTGGACTGTGGATTATGCTGGCAAATACAACTCATGAATGGTCAATTGCAGCTCAGTAGAGCGAATGCGGCTCAAAACATGACAAATGCAACTTGGAAAGTCAATTGCGGTTTAGGATAATGCAAATGCGTTTTGATAGAGCAATTGCATTACAGGAATCAAATTCTAGAATTTAGAAGACTTTGGCCAAGTTGACAAGTTTTTTTATCTAGATTTTTTTGATGTTTAGTTGTTTGAAGTTTGTTTGAAGGTGTTGTGAAAATAGTTGACAAACACATAAAGACTAAATTACTTCAAACATACTCACTCTTAATAGTCAAAGGGTCATCCTTGCAATCACAGCCCACATCTTAAAATCGCATCGACTCACACAGCCATGTCACCCCCTAGATGACGCCCGTGTTTTTATCTTTTCCAGGTGCATACTCAAGGTGATGGAAGTGGATACCAAATCCCTTGAGCAAACAGTTTGTGGTGACTATATGGTGAGTGTCTCTGGGGGAGATTCTTCCCTCCCCTTGCACTATGATTGAAACAATGTCTGGATACTGACATGGACGGCCTCTACACTAAGGTTTTTAGTCAAGGTTTCCGTTCGACGTGGCAAATAGATAAACTCCCTCAGGAGACCTCCCAATCTTTAGAACAAAGACTTTGGGGATGGTTATCTTGCCTACTGCTATTGAATATGGGTTTCACCAAAATTCACTTTTGATTATAGTGGGTTGGAAAACCTATCTTTGGTTGTTCCCACTTAGGTCATTCCCATAGGGTGAGTACTTTTTCACACTACAGCAGGCCTACTAAAGGTTGTAATAAAGCTTTGAAATGCATAAATAAAATGGGTAAGTCTGGCTTTTTGATCACCCAATAAAGGGGAGAGCATATACCTATTACCCAATCAAGCACAATAGACAAATGTTCAGTTTTAAACCCAAATGAAAAATTTGGTACTCTAAGTGAAGATATTGCTTCACAACAGTCATGGGGTTCATTTTAACCAAACAAAATAAAAGATGAAGTGACTATCCTAGGATTGATAAATTTCCTATCCTAGGATTGATAAGTTTCCAATTAAATGACTACCCTAGGGTTGGTTCATTTTAAGTCCATCAAAATGAAAAACTAGTCGTGGATGTGTCGGATCTAGATTACAATTCAAAAATAGAAAATGAAATTTTACTAGTCAAATGTGGTGCACTTGGTAGATGTGGCTTGTTAGGTCAAATGCGGCTGTTTGGTTGTTAGATGCGGCTCAGACGATCAAATGTGGCTTTTGGGTTGTCAGATGTGGCTTTCGAAAAACCAACTGTGGATTGATAGGTCAAATGCAACTTTCTGGATGTCACATGTGGCTCGGCTCTGCGAATGCATCATTTGGATGGGTAGATGCGGCTTGACAGAGCAAATACATTGCTTGAGAAGTCAGATGCAGCTCAGAATGTCAAATGCATTACAGGAACTATCAAATGTGTTGTTTTGTACACCTGCAAAAAAATCCAAAAATTCTGAACCCTAACTTGCAAAAAAAAATGATGAAAAATCTGAAAAATGACAAAAAAATTCGTACTATAGCCTACAAAAACATGTTAATACGTCAGGTTCACCAATTTAATGATCTAAAATAATATTAGGCAAACATTAGATCTAGGGTTAGAACCATGGATGCAATAATAATAATAAATCAATCAATAAAATGCAAAGGAGAAAAGAATGAGAAAAGGAATGAGACTAGAACAGTCTCACCCCTTTCTCTCCTCCATGGCTCACTTCTATTGAACCTTCTCTACTTGTTGCAATATGATGAAATGCTGTCAGCCTTGTGTGTGAGCAAACTAAATTTATGATATGACCTAGCAAGTGTTGAAGGATTTAATCTAAAATGCAAGAGAATAAATCTACATGCAATGTAAATAAATCTGCAAAAGACAATGTTAGATGATATGCTAATGTAAAATGATATGAGAGAGAGAGATAGATAATATTCAAGAGAGGAAAAATAATAAGAAGAGATATCCGATCCCAAAATGAAGACAAAATTGACATTTTATAGAAAATGCAATTTTGTATGGACGGATGAGATTAAAGATTGACAAATCACCTAGAATCTGTGGATAAGATTCAATATGACAACCCACAATTAGGGTTAGGGCAACATTAGGTCAAATTCAAAATGAATGGACAAGATTGATTTTAAGAAAAATCAAATCAAGGGCTGACAATGCATGTGACAAGAGATTCTGGGCATGGAAAATGCAGTCGTTGGGGAATTAAATAATTTATTTAAAATTATTTAAATCAAGAGAGAATGTTGACTTTTAAAATTAAAAACTATTTTAATTCAAAAAGGGTGGGGTCATGTGACAATAAATAATTTAGATTAAATTATTTACAAAAGAAGGGAATTTTAAATAAGACTTATTTTAAATAAATAAATTTATTTAAAATGAGCACAATAAAAGAGGGGGAATTAAATAATAAAATTATTTAATTCATGTGCTAGGACTATTTTAAATAAATGATTTTATTTAAAATGAGGGGAGTGTGAAGATGGCCATAATTAAATAAATACAATTTATTTAATTATAAGAGGATTTTAATTAGAGACATATTAAATAAATAAAGTTATTTATTTAATAATCAAGAAGACATAATGGACAAGGATAATTAAATAAATTAAGAAATTTATTTAATTATAGGAAGACTTTAGACAATTAGTGACGTAATTAAATAAATATTTAAAATTTATTTATTTAATAATCATGAAGAATAAAAAGATATGAATTAATTAAATAGTCATGAATTATTTAATTAATAGTCGAATGTGATTCAAGGACATAATTAAAATGTCTTAATTATGCTAGGAAGAAAGAGATTAGAAATAGAGCTTGCAAGCCTAGGTCATTTTTATGTGTCTACACTAAGAACCATGTCTTAATCTTAAAAATACAAAAACAAGTAAAAAAATGACATTGTATCCAAGAGGGGCAAATAGTAGACATTGAAAATTGGTCTAGGCCTACGGATACCACTTTTGACATAATTTTCTAATGTCCATGGTCATGATTAATGTTAATTATTTAATTATTTCCCAAACACATCTTTCTTCTATTAATTAAATAACCTTTAATTATTTAATTAATTCATTATGATATGTATTCAACTTTGATTAATTAAATAAATCTTATTTATTTAATTACATCGCTAACTAGTTTATTCTCTTTCTAAATTAAATAATTTATTATTTAATTTACCCCTTTATCATATTTCAACTATAATTAAATATTCATTTTAAATTATCTAATTATTCAACTAACCTTTTCAACAACCTATTAAATAAATAATTATTTATTTGATTAAATCTTTTCAATTTTGAATGTTGAATTAAATAAATATTTAATTCATAAAAAGAGTTATTTCTATCACATTCTTCTATCGCCTACTTAACTAATTATTCAATCACCATCTGACTCAAGATATATTTAAATCCATCAGTTGTCTCATTGCAAAAAGAGTCTCTTTCATAACTAGTCAGTTATCTAGTTAACACTCATATGTATGAACATATTTATTAATTAAATATCTTTATTTAATTAATTAATTCATGTGTGCATTCACATAAATCATTGTCAAGTTCTAACTTTATCCTTTTCATTCAAAGTCTAATTCTTCTATTTTCAAAGACTTTCAACTAATGATTAAATCATTTATTTAATATTAATGTCTATTCTTAAATTATTTTGAACAGTCTTAACACTAGATTAAATTACTATTTAATTTAATCTTTATCCTACATAATTTCCCAACTCATGTTCTAACTGACACAAATCTCAATCGCATGATATTCATCAATCTCGATCGTTTATCTCTCTTTCGAATCTGAGCCGATCGTTCAAAAACCAACTTTCTATAAATTGGTTGACCATTGTCATTATTCCTCCTCCTAAAATCTATATACTTTTGGAAGCATAACCTTTTAATCTTTGATGTTTTTCTATAATCACATACATTAAGGCTATACTTGCACACTTATGAAAATTTGAAAGCAATTCTACTACAAAAGGAAAAATGGAGAATGACAATCAAGATAATTCGAAGGAGTGGACAAATATTCGTTGAGACTATTTCATGTTTTTCTTTAGTTTATTCTTTTATTTTCTTCTGTTTGATTTAGATTAATGCTTGTTTATTAGATTTAACTGATCTTGCTTGCAACACATTTTATCTATGTTACACTTACCACATTTGAGTTTACCCTTTCACCAAATTATTCTACAAAGGTTGCTACAAACTGATTCTATGAAACTATAGAACAAGCAAGTAAAAATGAGAACCAATTTCTAGCATCATCCTTCAAAGACTGAACAAAAAGCTTCATGACAACATCCTCATGATTCACCTCATAATCCTCCATCACATCCACAAATGTTTGCAAATTCTTAGAGGCTGATTATGAGCTTTTCCCTATGAATTTGGGAAAATGTTTCCTAACATTTTTAGGAGTTAGGTTAGGGAAACCTTTAATACCACTAAAATCCAATGGCATATACCTTTCAATAGAAAAATCCCTTTGATGATATGGTAAAAATTGATTGCCCTATATATTTTACTTGCTATATCATAGGGGAAACCTTCTTATGTTCACTGTCAAGTTATTATCAACTTCAAATAGCTGCCTCATTCACTAACTCAACCATAATCCTAAGATATAGGTTAAATCTGCATGTCCCAAAACTTTCCTAGAGGCATAATTCAAAAACATACTTATCAAATCACTACAAGTATTACATATTAAAATTTAGAAGTATGAAGAGGACCACTAATATTCCCTTTCTTAATGAAATTTCATTTAATAGGGTATCATTTATTATAGGGTATCATTTATTATCTTCAAGTCTTGAAAAATTATCATAAAACTATTTTTTCATGACAAGTTTAATCTAGATTATGAGAATACCTGGAAACTTATGGCAGCTAGTAACCTTTGTTCTTGACTGAAAATATTTTCAAGTATGAAACTCCACATCTTTTAGCTGGTTCTTTAGACAGAGTCACCACATCCTTTCAAGGAGGATTGAACTTCAAGCAATATGAAGCTCCTTTGATGATGTATTTCCTTCTGGGTCTCCAACAACAGAGTCACACAAATTCTTTGAAATTTCTGTGGCAAAATCACTTCTAGGTCTAAAAACTTCTCAATATCTAAATCAAACATTCAGATTCACCAACTTCTTGACTCTATAGCAGTCTACAACTAGTATTCTTGTATTTGGAAAATTTTCAAAATTCTCCCCAACGGAGTCACCATTTTGTGGGTTTTTTTCTTTAGGGAGCCACTTAAACCTTGAAATCCTCTAAAGGGTAGCCAACCCTTATGCTCAATAAATATAAAATTTAGTGGACAACTAACGAGTAAGGATCTACAGGACCTTACGCCTACTCTTCGGACTCTATGAAACCCAAGAGGGTACTCCTTATCACACTTAAGAGATATATAGTTCCTAAGATCAATTTTATACATAGATAAATTCCTATTTTAATACAACTAAGAATTCTTCATAAAATATTTGGTTGGTCTCTAGACAAATCACTACTTAGTGCTATAAATTGAGAGGACATTCATTGTTACACACTATAATTGAAAGAATTTTAAATGAGTTATTTGTTCTCATTCTAAATCTCTAGTCAAGTGTATTGCTAGCTGGTTTATCTAAAGTATGCTTAGTAAATAGACCATTTTTCGCCTGTTGGGCATTGGAGTCAAATTATGTAATAATTAGTAATACATAAGCCATTCATTTAGATATTTTTGAACTATTGTCACACCACATTGTAGCATGCAACTCATTGTATTCTATACATAGATTCTTACCAAATCTTATATCCCTCTATATATAATTATGAGCTTACTTTAGCATTTAATCAAGTCATTGAATTGAAGGCAAAAAAAATCCATACAATCAACCAAAACAATTGAAATTGAACTAGAAGATCATTAACCTTTTCATTCATAACTTGTAGGAAAAATTATATAAGAGAGTATATATATAAGAACTTGATATTTTTCATTCATTTTTGAGGCTTGCATAAAACTATTTTAATATTACTACATAATTTTCTTATACCCTTGACCTCTTATTGTTCTATCTATCAGTATTATACTATATATTTCTTCTTGTACATAGCTTTTTTCCTAGACCATTTCTAAGACTCAGAAATTGACCTTTATAACTAACCTTGAAATCCCTTTTATTAGATAAGGAAGCAATAATAACTAGGCTAAATTATAGTCACATTTAACCTCGTTTGATTTTTTATTTCACTAGACTTCAAAATATATTCAAAATATGGTTTAATTCATCATTAGAAACCCAAGGGAGAGAAAAATATCAAAAAAAAATTGTCAGAGAATCCCAATAGCCTTCCAAAAGGTGCCACATCACAACATAAAAATTCATACATTCATGTTGATGCACATAAGTCACCATCAACACAAAAGGTAGAAAATAACAAGAACCCAAATCACACACACCAACCTAAAGAAACATGTCAACACAAAGGAAAAAAAACTTGAGCATCAACTTAGGAGGGGAGCAGGGTGCTATTTTTCCTAGTTAGTGGTAGAATAGGGATGCCCTCTTAGTGTCCTTATTGAAATTGGAGTGGCCATAACCACCTCATCCTTGGATTCAATCAAATTACTCATGACCATGAGATATTGGCAGTAGCCAAAGTTAGTTTCATCTCCACTATCAGATGGATTATCTGAAACTTTGATGGGAGATTGATGTCATCCCTTAAATGCTCAGTGATAATTGTTTTTCCTTGTAGCCTCTCTCTTAGGCCTTTTAACCTTCTTTTCCTTTTTTTGACCAACTCCTCAGAGATAATTTGACTCCTTATATGATATGCATGCTTGAAAACACCCCATGTAGATTTCATTTCAGCTCTTGCCTTCTTCTTCAGTGTTATAGGAGCCTTAGGCACATCCTGCTCCTCCTTGGGCTCAACATTTTGAGACTCAAAGAGTCTCTTGGACCTATGAGCTAGGCTAATAGATACATTCAATTTACTCATTATAGATGGAGAAACTCATAGAAACACCACCCTCCTACATAAAAAAACAAGCTCAAACTCTCCAACTACTTTGAAAACTTCATGCGCTCACTCCCAGACTCTTAATTATCACATACAACAAATGGTGAGAATAAAAATCAAGGAGTCACAAATAAATAGACTATCCACAATATGTATTCATTAATGTTCCAAGGGAGCTCGCAAAAGAGATCCATCAACTAGCTAAGTCATTGATCTCACACTGAAATGGATCAATGTGCAATTAACTAGAATGGTTAACGAGTGTACTTGATAATTTTTCCCAATCAGATGCTTCAAGTGGATAAATCACCCACTCTATCTGCATAATTAATCACATACTTAGCACCTGATGAAACTTGTCATGTCATATTTACCTATTCTCCCATGGGAATTAATTTGTTCACTATTCACCACCATAAGATAGTGAGAAGTGATCATGATCAATCCTCAAAATATCAACCTGTACCCTGTGTTGCCTCAAATTATTTATCCCATGTGTAACCATGCTTGGAAAAAGTGACAGGTGCAACCACAAGCATCTCCCAAATCTTGAATGTGTGCCAAGGACTTGGTTAAAATTTGGCAACATTCTAAATCTTAATACAATTTTGGCAAAATTTGAGCAGTATTTCATCTCTGCTAATGTTTATCAGACCCTCTGAAGTAGCCCATGTGGTAGTTGCCCACTTGCCTGCTAAAATTGGGAGGTGCATATGGGGCCCTCATGGGATGGTAGGGATTGTTTAGGATAGTCCAAATCACCAATCATCAACCATTGACATGTGACCTTACTAGAGCACACATCATCATTAAGTCCCAGTGGGTCCCTCCATGGAGTGACATATGTCACCATGCCTGCTAGCTCATGTGACTTAATAAGAATTAAAATAAAAACTAATAGGGTGGCGAGGAACGGCGGGGATTGGACGATGTTGCTCCATAATTACCATATATTTTATTTTGGTATTATTCATTTCTTACAAACAATATGTGTCCCACCACAGAGAGGCTACACGTGTCACCACACCTGCTATCCCATGTGACTTTACCCTAATAAATACTAGAAACAAGCGCATGGGGAACATTTTAGAAGATAAAATGTGTGGAAATGCCTACCATCGATCACCCTCAAAGTATTGCTTTCTAACCACTTAGAAAAATTGGGCCTACCTCTTGTCATGATATATGAAAATCACTCACCAACCCTCTCATTTATTTTAATAAGAAATAAACAACAACGGGCATGTAGGGAGTGATGAGAATGTTGCCATGTGTTTTGTTGATTACCGTTGATTCTTTGTGATACTGCCTAAAATCGTCAATAAAAGCATTGGGTGCACCTAAGTACAAGACATAGGGCTTAAGCTCACAAGCCCGTGTGAATAAAATAATAATCCAAGAACTAGAACGGGCGCATGGGGAACAATTGAGATCAACTTGTGATGGTTGAATGGCCAACACAAAATGTTCATGTTTGTACATGCCAAAATAGTTAGTTCTTAAAATGGGCCACAACTAGGTCGACAAGACCTAACCCTCAAGGATGAAGACTTTAAAACCTAGGTTTTAAACATGAAATATTTGGCTCCACTATAGAAAAAATAAAATGACTAACTTGCATATGGTGAATGATAGATCTAACCGAAGGGGCTAGTGTGAGTAATGATCTTAATTTCTTAGCACATGACTTAAGTGATCGGTAATTGGGTATATGTTGTTTGGTGTTTCTACACATCAACAACTCAGAAAAAATAAAACTTATCCTATCTCTCTTGAAAAATTGGTCTTTATGATCAAAGAGATAACCCCAAGGTCTCATGGGTGTCAGATCATATGACTATGCAGTAGAACAAACTTAGTGATAAAATGTGAATATGTTGGTAATCACAAGGGGTCTTACATACAAATACACTGAAAGCTCTAAAATCATTAGATTTCAAGACATGGTGATGCTTTAACTTCAAGTTCTAACCATTTAATAAAAGAAACAAAAAAATATGAGGGTTTCAGAAGTTCTAATTGTTAACACTACTTCTAAGATAAATCATGCAAATGATGAAATACCTGGAATGGACCAATCCCTATAACTAGTTTCTAGTCGACCCAAGCTATACCTACAATCTTGTAGAGAACAGTGCAATCTTCTAAGATGTTAAATATTTTCATGTTGTAGGCATTCATCCAATAGGACTGAATGAGTATCTATAGTCAACCTAAGCACATGAATATGAGGTATAGGTTGACCTTGCACAACACTCCCACAATCAAGAAGCTACCCAAGATATGAACTAGGGGTTGTTACAACACTCCAGGCATTAAATCACCAACATTACTAACTAAATTTAAGATACATCCAAACATTTCCATGCGAAAGATAGAAGAATAAACATGAAAGATTATTCAATGCAAAGGAGGTACCAGTAATAACAAAATGTCTACACTTTGTATTAAATCATCACATTTGAAACAATTCTAGTTTGTTACAACACTTTCTTGGAATGTAAAAAAAACTAACTTATAATCTTCTAACATGCTACTCTACTGCTAATGCTAATGATTACAAGTCCTCTGACTTAGTTTGCTAATCTGAATCCTAACTTAGAAAATTCCAACCTTTACAAATGAGATAGAGTGCCATACTTATAGAACAATAGGCTCACATGAAATAGAGCTAGGGTTTCAAAGAATCTTGACCACGACTCAAATCAGCCCCGACATCCAGCAATAACCTACCATCAAGCATTGAATGCAGCAAGGACCCCCATCAGATTGAACTGGGATTGCACAAAGCCATGGGAATGGATCCTCGGGCCACACCCACCAAAACACTTCACCTGCATGAACAACCATGTGCGCGAAAACACCAACAGGAACATGAGCCACCAATCGGATCCGAGTTGGAAAAATGAATGGATTAGACCCAAAAAAACTAGGTTGAGCCCCCTTAGATCACATCTGCCTTCCATTAATGGCCACCAACCAAATTGGCCTTGCATGCGGGAATGGGTTTTGTGATAGAAACCACAAAGTGTACTTGACTACACATGAAAATCACACCAAATATTTGAAGTACATATAGAGCGACCCCAACTCAATCCAACCTACAATCAAATGGGCCACCATTAATGCCCAATACACCATAAAAATCTAAGCAGGTCCACTAGAGTTCCTAAGGCAAGAGAATCAAGCACAAACCCAAGCGGAGGCAGAACTAGAGACAAGTAGAGGCGGAACCTGAGATAGGTGGAGGCGGAGCCATGAGAAAAAGAGGAATAGAGAGCCAAGATAGGCAGAGGTGGAGGTGGAGATGGAATGAGAATGGAGAGGAAAGGAAAAAAAATGGAGAAAAAACCAACCCTGACGGAAGCAGAGGTAGAATAGGAACCAAAATTGGAAGCAAAGGGAAACAAGCAGAAACAAAACCCACCCTGGTAGAAGCGTTGGTGAAATGAGAATGGGAAAGGAGCTGTGAACTTTTCCAAAGTTTGAAGACATGTTCCATCTCGATCTTGGCTCCAAAACATGATAGAAAATCTAACCAAAGAAAACCTAAGGGCGGAGAACCAACCTCAAGGCTGAAGACAAACAAAACAACAAAAAAAATGAGAACGCGGGAGGCAGAGCTGAAATGAGAACGGAGACAAAACCGAGAACTTAGCCAAAGTTCAAAATTTGGATCCATCTTGGTTCCACCTCCAACAAGCGAAGGAAAAAGGGAAGAAAATAAAAAACTAAGGGAGGAAAACCAACCCTTAGAACGAAAAATGAACAAGACGAAGAAGAAAGCAAGGGAGCGGGAATGAGAACGAGAATAGAACTGTGAACTTGGCCAAAGTTCAAAGTTTGGTCTCATTCTGCATCTACCCCTAGAAGAACAAAGGAAACAAGGGAAACAAGGGAAAGCTAAGGGAGGAAACCAGCCCTTAGGACCCAAACAAAAACACCAAGGGAGAAAACATAAGGCAAATAAGACCACCCGAGAGAGGACATCTGCAAGACTGCAAAAACACCAAGAACTCAACACAAAAGGCACCCACAACCAAGGCAAGAATCAAAGACCAAAACCCCAAGATTTCAAAGATAAGCACAAAAAGAGGGGGGAAAAGCCAAAGAAATAGGTCAAAAGTTAGGCCAAGAGAGGGTCCCTAATTTCAGTGGGTCATGTGTGCAAAACTACACAACAAATGGTGACTCTACTGGGGAAATGCTTCAGAGCATTTCGATGAAAAACTGGCATCATGAACTCATAATATTTGGTTTCATTCCAAGCATCAGGTTACAAATAGACAAGGTTTTAGAGATCACTAACAAGCCAACCTTTCTTGTACCAGGGTCAAAGTGTGTGCATATGCTTTCATTTTCCTTTCCTAAGTTACAACAAGGACCAAATTCAGTCTGATAGGGCTACCTAAGGATTCTAACTCCAAAAGCAACATGGATAGAACTTCGCTGCCAATCAGGCATCCATAGCACTGGTGAGGTTATCATTATTACCCTCACTATCATATCTCTATTGCCAGCTAGGCATCCATAGCCCCAGTAGAGATACTAGGATACCCTTGAAAAGGTGAACATTTTTTGTTTTCAATATTTTATTTTCTTTCATGATATTCTCTTTTGAGATTTTTTTTTAAAGCTTTACTTTCACCTTGTAGGCAATGAAGCCCACACTCAAGGATGAGAACCACAACAACACTAGAGAAAAATTTAAGATTTTTCACCCAATTAGACCTCCTAAAGACCATATGCAACCTCAAAATTCTTTAAGATTTGTGTTAAGATATAAGACCCAAATGCATTCTAGAATTCAACTTAGCCAAGTGACACTTTCTTCCAGCCCATGCAACATCAGATGAAGGAGATCCACCAGTTTTAATGATTTTGAAAATATGGTAAGAGTTTGTAAAAGAAATCCTAGAGTAGATCCAAACAAGCAGTTGGTTATACAGATGCAACAAGCCTAGAGGAAAGCAGGACAACCCTAAAAATGTAGAGCAACAGGGAAAACCAACCCAAGAAGACCAAAGTAAAAATAAACCAGAGCAACAAACAAGCAAAGAAAAACCAAAAGAAACCCAAACCAAAAGCATCAAGCAAGCAGCAAAAAGGAGACCTAATCTACTTATGCACAAGGACAGAGCTGAGAATAGCTCAAGACTGAAAATAATGCTTCAAATACTGCCCATTGATAGGCAGTGGGATATCTCCTCCTGTGAGGGTTTTCAAATGGAAGGCATTATCTCCTAGGATCTTTGCAATTTGATAAGGTCCGAGCCAAATTTTATCAAATTTTCCATGCTTCCCCTTTTTTTCATGGGCTTTATCCCAGTAGAGAACCAAGTCAAAGATTCTAAAGGCTTTCACCTTGGCTCTCCTATCAAACCATCTTTTCACTATACCCTGATGTTTGACAAATTTTTCTAGGGCTTCATCACTTCTCTCTTCAAGGTGTAACAATTCAGTTAAGTAGGCTTCATTCTTATCCTCTCCATCATAATATTCATTGATGAATTGTAGGGTAGGGATCTTCAGCTAGATGGGAAAGACAATTTCCAAGCCATACACTAAGTGATAAGGAGAGGTTCCTAAGGATGTCTTCTATCTAGTGCAGTCTGTCTAAAGAGAAAACTAGAGCTGGGTATGCCAATCCTTGGGATTATTTTCTAGTACTTTTCAAATGACTGTCAACAAGTTTTTATTAGAAGACTCAACCAAACCATTCACCTATGGGTAGTAATTGGATGCAAATTTTATGGAAATTCCATGGTCATAAGCCCAGTTAGAAAAATTTAAAGATGCAAATGTAGACCCATTGTCACAAAGTACAACCAATAGACAACCAAAGCGATTGATGATACCCAATTCCATGAAATTGACTACTACTTTAGAAGTGCATTCTTTGCAAGCTAGAGCTTCAATCTACCTAGTAAAATAATCAGTTATGGTAAGAATGTACCTGTGGAATTCAGATGAAGATGGGTTGATGGGACCAATGAAGTCCATTCCCCACTGTGCAAATGGTTTTACCTCTATGATAGGTCAAAGTGGAATAGCTGCACACCTCTCCCTACATGTTGCATTTTGACACACATGGAAAGTTCTCATGTGGTGATGTGTGTCCTTGAACAAGGTAGGCCAATAATAGCCTGCCCTCGGGATCTGATTTGTAGTGGAAGGTGTCGAACCATAGCCTGTGCCATATTTATCATGAAATTTAGTCATTACTCTCCTTGCCTCTTCTTTCCCTAGGCATCTCAGGTAGACACCTTCATGATTTATCTTCTAAAGGAAAATTCCCTTCATCATAAAAGTGCAACTCTTCAAATGTAGAGCTCTCCTTTATACTAAATTGAGGTGTTTGGGACATTTTTGATTCAACCAGTTCCTTGGAGAAACATCCTCAAGATTATAATATTGAGCCACAAGGTCATGCCTCATTTTTGTCATTGTCTTGGTCAGTCCCTACCCTCTTACCAACTTCATGGGCAGAATTTCAATATTATATTCTTGTAACATAGTCACTCACTTGGCTTTGCATTCACCCAACTCATTTTACATCAAAAACAAATTGACTTCAGGATTAGGGACTATAGCGAAGACCTTGTTTCTCATTATATAGTGCCTAAACTTCTTCATAGTTTAGATCAAGGCATAAGCCTATTTTTCAACATTAGGGTACCTTAGTTCGATATCTTTTAGAGGTGAAATCATGAATTCTATGGGATGTGAATTCCCTTGATCAAAATTTTATGTCATCAAGCCCACATAGGAGTGATTAGAATCAAATGAATAGATGTATAATGGCTTAGCATAATCAGGACTAACCAAAATAGGGGCCTCAAAAATAGCTCTCTTGATTTTTGGAAATGCTTCCTTAGCCTCTATATTCCATTCAACCTTTGCTTCTTGCTTCAACATGGAATTTAAGGGCTTGATTATTTCTACAAATCCAGTGATAAATTTCCTGAAAAATTTAATCTTTCCAAAGAATGACTTCATTTCTCTCTTGCTTGCAAGGGGTTGAATTTTTAGTATAGCCTCCACTTGTTCAGGATCAATGGAAATACCTTGTTCTAAAATCACATGTCCTAATAGCCTTCCCTCAGTGACTCCAAAGATGTGTTTCTTTGGATTAAGTGAAATACCAAATTCCCTACACTTCTGGAATACTTTGCATAAATCTGCAACATGATCACTTCTCCTCTTGGAAAAAACTATCAAATCATCCATCCAGATGATTATGAACTTGCCAATGATGTCCTTGAAGGAAATATCCATAGATTTTTGGAATGTAGCTCCAACATTGATTAACCCAAAGGGCATTATTCAGTAAGCAAAGCTTCCTCATTTTGTAGTGAAGGAAATTTTGTGTCTATCCTCATATTAAACCATGAACTGATTGTATCCAGAGTACCCATCCAGAAAGGACATCATTTGAGATCCATTAACAACTTGAAGCATCTCATCTAGTGAAGGGATTGGATAATTATCCTTTTCTGATGCTCTATTCAGGTTCCTGAAATCAACACACTGTTTGATTTCTCCATTTTTCTTCCTAACCAAGACCAAGTTCGCAACCCATTTTGAATGTCTTAATGGAAATATGATTTGTGTGGAAAGTAGCTTCTACACTTCCTTCTGAATAATGGGCTCTAGCAAAGCATTAATTGGTCATTATCTTTACCTCAATGGCTTATCATTTGGCTTGAGAGGGATAGTATGTTCAATGATCGAAGTGGCATATGTCCTCAAGTCATCATAAATCTAGGCTATCACATCCTGATATGTGTGCAAGGCATCAATAATTCATTTCCTCTCCTTCGAGGTGCACACCTTACCAATAAAGACATTCTTGACATAACCTTGCATCCCCATGTTGTATGTTTCATACTGATAGTTGAGGGATTCCCCTTTCATTTTCTGCTCCTGATCCCTTATCCTATCCAAATCAAAGATCCTTTCCAATTGCACCATGCCTCTTGGGATGGTATTAGTGTTTGGATCGAGGACCCCTTCTAGGTCAATTTCAGCCTCTTGAGGCTCAACCTCATCAATTACTTGGGAAGCAAATACATCACAACTAGTGATAAAGTCAATAATATTCTTATCATCTTTAAATACCTAAAAAATTGGTGACATTTTCAAGCACTGAGGGTACTGGAACAAGTTCCATAGTGAACTTCTTTAAGCCTAAAAGTGATAAGGGCTGAAATTTACTTGTTTCTTGTGCCAAAGAATCAACAATTTGATTCTTACTCCAAGGTATCAGCTGAATGTTGAAGGCATCATATCCTTCAATAAGATCCCATACTCTATGTCTATAATTGGCCATTCTTTTGTCATGACATGAGTATTATTTTCTAACTTTCCTAACCACTAGCTCAAAATCTCCAAACACTTGTAGGATTTTAACTTTCTTTCTCAATGCCATTAGTAACCCATGAACTAGAGATTCATACTCAGCTACATTATTAATACACTGGAATTGGAGTCTGTGAGTAGAAAAGTAGGTTTTACCTTTAGGACTGATCAGCTCAAGCCTTGTTCCAACACCTTGCTTGGATTTGGATCCATCAAACCTTAATGTCCAGTAGTCATTAGCTCTTTCTTTTCTTGGAATACCCTTGTCCTTGTTGCCACCCGGGGGCTCTTTAGGAGGTTTTGGATCCTTCCCCTCTTGACTATTTTGAATGCTTTGTATGTTTGATTCAACAGTTGAGGTTTTGTTAATGTGCCTTTGTATCTATTCTACTACATTTTGACACAAGCAACGTTCCAGTTCAGAATGAGGAGCATCATGGACTCGACACCAATTAGGGAGAAGAAATTCTTCAAAGTTCATATTTCTACCTAGCTATATCTGATCTTATATACATTTCTGGATAAACTCTTGGAATTTATCTAACAAACTAAGTTGTCTTTCTACCTGATCACTAAGTTCTCCCATTTGTTCAAATTGCACTTCAGAGTTGTTGGCTTCTGATTTGGGTTCACCATAAGAGCTTTGCAACATCAAGATTTCTTCTGTGTCTGAAGCAGGGAGGGCTAGGACATAGTTCTCCATACCGACTTCTGATATGAGTATCTCATTTGAAGTTTACTGATATTCAGTGATGACATACTTCAACCTTGGTTTTTTCTTAATTCCAATCTGATTTGGGACTCCTTTCCAAGGGAGCCACATGTGAGAATGACCAGTGGATGTGTATCCATTTACTTCCTTGGTAAAATATCTACCCAAGATTGGACCATAAGTGTCAGGAATGTTAGCTACCTAAATATTAAGCACTTTTTACACTCTAGGACCTAAGCCAACTTGCATGGGAATTATGTTTAGTTCTCCTACTATATTCACCTTTATTATTTCTAATTGAGTGAATTTATTTTGAGAGGCTACAAGGGTAATACCAAGATCCCTATAGAAAAAAATTGGCATAACATTGGTGGATGCCCCTGAATCTAGCAAGCAATTGTGTAGATTTTTACCAAATATACAAATGGAAATAAAAAAAGGAGGGGTTTCCATTTTTCCTTGGAATAAACTCAACTATGAGTCATCTTGTGCAACTTGACTCTTATCTTTTTCTTCACCCCTATCCTTGGGTTGTGATTTACTAGGTACTTTGGGTGTTCATGAACTAGGAGGCCTTGCAATTGCCTCATTGGTAGCTATTCCTTGTATTGTTATACTTGAATTAAAGGACCCAAGGACTACATTTCTGATTTCAGGAACTCTTAATAACTCAAAAACATAAAGACTCTCCTTTACTTTTTTGAGTTCTTCGGTGACATATTCTCCCAGCTATTCCACATTCATGTTAGTGTGGAGCTCCTTATAATGACCAATCTTCTTATCCTTTGTTGCATCAACAAAGCTTCCTTTCAAAACATCTGGTTCTCCTTCTTTCATGAGATATTGTGTTGGCACCTGAGAGTAGGATGGATTGTTATTGGCATGTGGATCCAGTGGAGTGGTAAAATTATGTGGAGGGGCAGATGTAGTAAATGGTCCTCCAGCTTGTGGAAAATTGTGGGGCTTGCTCCACAAATCATACTTTTTGGAAGGCTGTTGAAATATCTGCACTTCTTCAATATCAACCTCTCTTTCATCCAGTGGGCCATTTTCATTCTCAATTTCTTTGTCAAATAGCTAAGAGATTTCATCTTCATTGAGCACTTGTTCAGCCTCCCCATTCTAGCTACTTGATTCTTCTTATGGTTCATTCTCCTCATCCCCTGGGAAATGAGAATGATTCAACAATAAAACTAGGGAATCATAGGGATTTGAAGGCACCAATTCTTGGCTAGTGGAGTTTTTTTCAACTTCATATTGAAAATGGAAGCAACAGTTTGAAATTCTAGGCAGTCAAGCTTAGAGTGCTGACTTGTCTTATGAAGCCTACACCATCCAGACAAAGAGGCTTCTACTAAGTACACCCCACCTGGAGGTTTCTCAAGATTGGAAGGTCGATCTAGTGGAGTGGGAACTCCTCCATTGTTAGGCACATTTTTCCACAACCTATTCTTCCTAGATGGCTATCTTCTTTCAAATCCTTGTCCACCTTGTTGATTTCTATCAAATTTCTGATTTATTTCATAGTGTTTCCCTCTATTATAACTTGATTGCATGCTCTTCTGATTAGCCTAGAATTTATTGTTCTGGTTCCTCAAGTAGGTTACCTCCATGTTCAACTTCTTCACCTGCTTAGTTATCTCATCTAACATTTCCTTATCAAGATTATTGTAAGGGTCTCGATTCACAATGTTTGGGGAGTATCCTAACACTCCTCCAAAACTAGTAGACTGATTCAAAACTTCTAAGTTCTACAAATATGTAGGGAAACCAACTTGTGACTGTGAATGGAGGGGATGGTTCTCATTTGTCTAGGGTTAACCAGGCATTGGTTGGACTTGGTTTATTGGATGACCTAGGTGAGGGACCATAGGCAACTGTGGAATAGGATTCATGATAGGGGTGTGATTGGTTAGCGACTGGTTGAGAGATTGGATTTGGCTTGGGTGAGGAGCTAGTCCCAGAGATGGCAGAGGTCCTAAAAAGTGTTGTCTTGGGTCTATACTGACCTTAATAGCCTTCGTTTATGCGGTGAGAAAGGTATTTGGTGGATTGGTTCTCCATGTAAGGAAGGTGGAGGTAAGGCTATCAAGGGCTTTGAAGTAGACCTCTAGGGAAATGTCCTCATTTCCAGCATAAGGTGCTTGAAGCCTAGTGTACGCTCAGTGGAACCTATTTTTGAATGATCCTATAGGCTCATTAACCTCTCTTTTTACCCTCGTAAACTACATATACAACTCATTAACACTAATGGGAATCTTAAATTTTAGCACGAACGCAACCTCAAACTAAATCTAGTTAGAGATGGATGTAATAGGTAAGTGGTTATACCAGTAAAAGGCCTCTTCTCCTAGAGAATAGGGGAAAATTTTGCATGCAACATCCTCATGATTAATCCCTCTATCTCTCAGGAAAGTCTAAAAGATCCTAATATGTTCTTCTGATGTCCTATTTGGGTCATTCATGTCAACTTAGAGAAAAATTGCTTAGGGTTCTTTGGCATACCATTATAATTGTTGAATGTCAGAGGTAATGGATTGTTCACAAAGAAAGTCATTGGTGGAGGTGGTAATGGTCGATGGATGACTAGTTGGGGTTGTGGAATGCAACCAATCTCAGAATTAGGGGAAGATGAAGTGGATGGAGGTGGGGATGGTGGAAATGATGGATGGGATGATGATTCCTCCCTTCTTTTGGTCCTTCTTGACCTGGTTCAATGTGGTAATTCTTGAAACTCTTCTTCTCTTGGTACAAATCTGGTTCTCCTTCTGAGCCTCTCAGGAGAAATGGCATTTGGAAAATGCTCCAGCTTTCTTTTTCACCCTCGATCTAGCGCCAATCCTATTGTTTGGTGTTTCTACACATCAACAAATCAAACAAAATAAAATTTATTCTATCTCTCTTGAAAGGTTGGTCTCTATGATCAAAGAGATAACCCCAAGGTCTCACGGGTGTCAGATCATGACTATGTAGTAGAAGAAACTTAGTGAAAAAATGTGAATATGCTGGTAATCATAAGGGGTCTTACGTACAAATGTTGGAAGCTCCAAACTCATCAAATTTCAAGATATGGTGATGCTTTAACTTCAATTTCTAACCATTTAATAAAAGAAACAACAAAAGATGAGGGTTTAAGAAGTTCTAATTGTTAACACTACTTCTAAGACTAATCATGCAAATGATGAAATACCTGGAATGGACCAATCCCTTAAACTAGTTTTTGGTCAACCTAGGCTATACCTACAATCTTGTAGAGAACAATAGAATCTTCTAAGGTGGTAAATATTTTCAAGCTATAGGTTTTCATCCAATAGGATTGAATGAGTATCTATAGTCGAACTAAGCACATGAATATGAGGTACAGGTTGACCTTGCACAACACTCCCACAGTCAAGAAGTTGCCTAAGATATGAACCAGGGATTGCTACAACACTCCCGACATTAAATCACCAACAAATGTACTAACTAAATCTAAGATACATCCAAACATCTCCAAGAAATTTTAAAGATAGAACAAGAAACATGCAAGATTATTCAATGCAAAGGAGGCACCAATCATAACACAATGTCTGCACTTTGTATTAAATAATCACATTTGCAACAATTCGAGTATGTTACAACACTTACTTGAAATGTTAAAGAAACTAAATTTTAATCTTCTAACATTCTACTCTACTGCTAATCCTAATGATTACAAGTCCCCTGACTTAGTATTCTAATATGAATCCTTACCTAGCCAATTCCAACCTTTACAAATGAGGCAAAGTGCCATACTTATAGAACAATAGGCCAACACAAAATAAAGATAGGGTTTTAAAGAAGCTCGTACACCACTCAAATCGGCCCCGACAGCTATCAATAACCTATTGTCAAGCATTGAATTCAACAAGGAACCCCATTAGATCGAACTGGGATCACATAAAGTTAGGGGAATAGATACTTGAGCCACACCCACCAAAATACTTCACCCACGTGAACAACCACATGTGCAAAAAAACCAGTAGGAACACGAGCCACCGATCGGACTCGAGTTAGGAAAATGAATGGCTCAGATCAAACGAAACTAGGTTGAGCCCCCTCAGATCATGTCTTCCTGCCATTAATGGCCACCAACCCAATCGGCCTTGCGTACTAGAATGGGTTTCGTGATAGCAGCCACAAAGTGTACTTGACTGCACTCACAAATCACACCAAATCTTCAAAGTACATCCAACAACCCTAGCTCAATTGAACCTACAATCAAATGGGCCACCATTAATTCCCAATACACCATCAAAATCCAAGTTGGTCCACTAGAGTTCCTAAGGCAAGAGAATCAAGCACAAAACTAGGCAAAGGCGCAACTAGAGATAGGAGGAGGTGGAGCCATGAGAAAAATAGGAACATAGAGCCAAGATAGGTGGAGGCGGAGGTGGAGACAGAAGGGGAACATAGAGGAAAGGGAAAAAAATGGAGACAAAACCAACCCCGGTGGAAGCGGAGGCGGAACAGGAATGGGAAAGGAATAGTGAACTTTTCCAAAGTTCAAATCCACGTTCCATCCCAATCTCGGCTCAAAAAAAATGACAAAAAATAAAACCAAAGAAAACCCAAGGGTGGAGAACCAACCTGAAGGCTGAAGACAAACAAAATAATGGAAAAATGAGAATGCAAGAGGTGGACTAGAATGGGAAAGAAGAAGAAATGAAGAACTTAGCCAAATTTCAAATTTTGGATCCATCTTGGTTCCACCGCCAACAAGCAAAGGAAAAAGAAAACCGAAGAAAAAACTAATGGAGGAAAACCAACCCTTAGGACAAAAAATGAACAAGACCAAGAATAAAGCAAGGGAGCGGGAAGTAGAACTAGAATGGGAACACAAAATGAACCATGAACTTGGCCAAATTTCAAAGTTCAGTCTCATCCCAGTTTTGTCCCCGACAGAACAAACGAAACAAGGAAAACAAGGGAAAGCTAAGGGATGAAACCAACCCTTAGGACCCAAACAAAAACACCAAGGGAGAAAACAAAAGGAAAAGAAGACCACCCCAGAGAGGAGATTTGCAAGACTCCAAAACCACCAGGAACTCAACACAAAAGGTACCCACAACCAAGGCAAGCAAAAAAGACCCAAACCCCAAGATTTCAAAGATAAGCACAAAAAGAGGGGGGTGCAAGCCACAAAAACAGGCTAAAAGGCAGGCCAAGAGAGGGTCCCTACTTTTAGTGGGGCGTGTGTGCAAAAATGCACAACAATACACAAAACAATGAAGGATTATAACATTCAATGTTCATGACCATACAAAACTTTAAAAGAATTTTTTTTAACCTAAAAACATAAGGCATACACCCAAGCATAGAAGCACAAAACTATGACAGGGGAACACACACCACAATTTTATTTTTTTAAAATTAGGAGCTCTACCAGTTCTCAACATCCACTAGGACCAAAAAGTTGTTCCAATCTTAACTCAATAATATATTTGACTTTCCAAAAGGTCTTCACAATACCATCCCTATGTACCATAATGACTACAAGACCAGATTGTAAGGAATTGATCATTTTCTTTTCATTCAATCCTTGTCATTAAGAACATCATATATTTCTCTAATAGAGTTCAATTCATGCTCAATAGTATCAATTTTTGTTTTCTAGTTCCCAATAGTAGTAGGCCATTGGAGACAATACCTATACACATTTTTTATGCTATTGATGCAGGTTTTTAGTTCATTTATGCTCTTAGTTAACCTATTATGTGCATTTCAACATCTTTCTTCCAAAGCCAATTGAATTTCATCTTTTTCTACTATTTTACCAAGTGACTATTCCCTTAATATGTCTTGAATATTCTCAATCAACACTTCCAATAAAATACTTGTTAATTCTCCTATATCAATATCATTATAAATTATGTAAATATTCAAAGCATCTGTAATCTCATCCTATTCATATGATGGTCAAAACAACCATATATTTCCAATCTTCTTCAATCCATTAGTTTTCTCAAGAATATTTATCACCTTTTCTTTAGTAATATATTCTTTTTCATCATCTATTGATACCAGATAAAATACTTCTGCAATTATTACTTCCTTTTCTTCCTTCTCCTCTATCTTCAGCTTCTTTATTTTTGGAGGGGAACATGAACTGATTATTCTTTCTTTCCTCTTTTTGGAGGATAATTCTACCTCACACATCATAACCGGACTAGAAACCACACTAGAATACCATGCATTTATTTTGATTTCAAAATATTCTTTAAAAATATTTTCCTTTTCTATTAGATAGTTCAGATATCGGTAAACTTGCTTCCCAACTTGTATAGCTAACTTCCACACAACATTTTATTTCAATGGTAGTGAATTAAAAAAATATATGATCAAGCATATAACCAAATATCTAAAGTGAAAAGGATAATTGTATTTCTTTGTCATAGTTATATTTCCATTAACTAATTTCTCAACAACTCACACAAGTCAAAATCCTCCTTTTTCTCAACCATTTGATGTGCAACATAAATGGAAATCGCTGAGGTAGAACCTTCCCTATTCTTGAAATAAATATTATATGAGATGCCATGTTGGTATTTTTTATGGTAACCAATCTAGTCTTCATAATTTCCTATGGATATTTCCATTTCCAATAATTATCAATCTAAAGGGATTGGCCAATGAGCAAGTAAATGATGCAAAAATTTCACTCCTACACTTTGGGCTCTATGAAACTTAGGAGAGTAATCTCACAACATATATTAAAGAATTAATACTACCAATATGTAAATACATTGCCAACACAGATACTTCTCATATAACCACTCAACAACATAATATAATTAAAATGTAGGAAATCCTTTTAACAATATACTACACTTGGAGCATGAGAAAAATTAAACTCAACATAAATACAATAGTAATTCATTCGAAAGATTTGTAAGTAAAGAATGATCTAGTGATGAATTGACCTAGAAACTATGTTGAATAATTTACTTGAACCAGTACAAAGTCTTTAACATGGAGTCAACAACAATCTATGAAACCTTATAATAATCCTTTATATATAAACACGCAAGCTTCAAGAAACACCGTATTAGAATATTCCCATATTACATTTGCAACCAAAACTTCTTCAGGAAATCCTAGCATATAATTTCTACAAATCAATAACTTCTTTCAAGTGTGTATACTAGTTCATTGAACTAAATAGAAAGGAGGTAATCACACAACCATTAAAAAATAATGGAGATGAATAACATGATCCTTGATTATAGTATTCGTGATTCATCAAACGTATACATAAGAGAGAAAATGGTTATGAAATTAGAACCACTTTTCTTCATATTTTATATCTTGTTATCAACATCACATATAATATTGCAGAATCGGAACCTAAGACAAAAGGAAAACATTAAAAATATGTTCCTCACACAATTCACTATTTGAATTGCAATGCAATGAACCCCGCTTTTTTGTCTTGAGTTCCTTCTTATAGAAACAAAGGAGAAAAACAAGCCTTAAACCAAAAATCACACATTTCATTCTTCTATTGGACCATTGTAACAAATATCCACTTTCAATTAAACTCAAGCATGCTGGTGGTTGGAATAAACATGAAGAAAAATTATTCTTCATTTGTCATTGGAAATATAGTTCTACCATCAAAAGGCATCTTTTTTTGTTAAGACAGCCAAAAAATATCCCCCATGTGCTCAAAAAGGTTTCCACGAGCACGCCCAGTCAGCAAAAGTTGAAATTTTCAAAAATCACATAAAAAAAAGAGCTGATGAATCCACACCATAATCGATGCCACCACCACCTTCCAAACTGAGGAGAAAACAATATTTTTCAATACTTCATCAAAAGACTAATCTGTACTAATTTTAGGCTATGCATTGTTGTTCTCTTGTTCATCATCATACTCTTACAAACTTACTCAGCATACTTATTTAACCATGTGATGTACACTTCCTCATCTAGCCATTTTATATCTAGAAGCTTCTACACCTTTGTATTATACTAAATTTATTTTTCATCCATTAAGGCTCTAGCCTCTTTAACAAAAGCATCCATCCTTGTTTCAATTTCCACCATTATATCAATGTGTGGATTCAACATTGAGTAATCACTTGCAGTTAGTGCCTTTTTTGTAGAAGTGATCATCTCTCCCAAATCAAACTTACATTCACTTAAGGACTTCAATTCATCCTTATGGTTCAATATCTCAAGAATTTGGCACTTCTCCATTTCTCTGAATGCATTCAATTTGCTCTGGAATTGTAACCCCAACTTCACATGAAAAGTTATTATCTCATTTACCAAATCAATCATCTTCATTATTTCAAGGAATTTTTTTAGGTGCATCAAGATATTCTTCCATCTTAGGTATCATCTCTTTTAAAGAACCCATCCTAGTGCTCCAATTTCTCCAATCATTCATGAAAACCCCTTGAACTTGCAAGTACTTAATGTTAGCTTCATGGATTCTGTTATAACTGGCCCATACATCATCTTCCCTAAATTGACTAGCTTGGTCACTCTATATCTTAGTACATCTTCAAAGATATCATTAGCCATCTTAACAATTTCTGATTTGGCCTTTTTGACATTTTCCTTTCCTTCTTTTAAAAGATTATTCAAATTATCAATACTTAAAACTAATGTCTCATGATCCTGTATGGACATATCAAAAGAAAAAGAAGAATATGTAGGCGTAGAAATATTTTTTACTAACTGATTAGCCTAGAGAGTGGATCTCATTCTATTCATTTTATCAAGGTCCTTTTTATATTCCTTAACCAAGGAATCATATTTTTTTAGATTTATCTGTGCAATATCAACACTGGAACATTACAGTATGGGCAGTTAATTTAGCAACCTAGATAGGTGTTATATCTGTGACCCTTTTCACCACTAAAGAACCCATGATCTCTTCAATAGGCCAAGCCACCTCATTCTTTCCAATATTAGGTGCCATAGACCAAATTGCAAGCATGTGCAACTTTAGACTATAGCTAGATCCAAATACCCTATCCTCCATTTGTTCCTTTGATATTGAAGCTTGAATATCTCTTCTTATAGAATTAAGTGCTATAGTTGAAGTGATAGTGCATCCTACTAATAACATTAGTCCACTGTCTGCAACATTTTTCCTAGCTTTAGTAGGGGTAATAGGTGCAATTTTATCCTTAATCTTCTCCTCTTCTACCTTCTCAACCTCTTCCTATTGAGAAGGTTCAACACTAGCCCAAGCTTTCTCAAGCCTTTCTTCTATCTCTTTAATTCTTTGTTGAATCATGAATTTCTGAAATTCCTTAGATTGTACAAAATTATCATCTGCAAGGATTTCATTACAATCCTTAATCTTGGGATCATCATCATTTGTCTCATCATAATGCCACTAAATTATTTTGTATTGGGGAACCTCAGAATCAGTAGTATCTTCAACATTAGGGGGAGGGAACTTCTTCTCCACCTCCCCATCATCAGACACATGTTCAACCATTTTCTCTACCTCAATTTCTTGGGCATCTTCATTTTGTACAATTGTAGGATTTTTGTGTGACTCTTTCAACAACCTCTTTCATCTTTTCTTTTAAGGCACCACTTTGATAATCTCTTAATTTTGTAAAATCCTTTTCAAAAGGATCCACAATTTCATCATAAGGACTTATATAGAAGGCATTCTTCCTTTTAATTCTCTCTTCAATATCCATGATGAATTTCCATTCCCTTTTCCTAGCTATAACAACGTCATCACTTGTCAAGTTCCTCAATACATCATCTAAATACAAAAAATGATGACCAATCCATGATAAAAATTTATATCTTCTTCTTGTAGAAAAAAACTCTCTGGGTCAAAAATCCTAACCTCATCAATAGGTAGCCTCAATTTATTTACCATGATTCCAAATTTCTCATACCCTTCTTGGGTAGTAACTATGAACTAAGAAAAAGAGCACTGAGGGCTTACAACACTACCCTTTTCGGGTATCCTGAACATTTCATAGTCCATAAAATCAATTTGGCACATCAACTCCATGAAGGCCAATCGATCAAAAACATATAAAGGCAAGTGTTGTGGTGCCACCTTAGAGAAATAAGATCTTATCAGAGTATACTCTAAGGGCATAAATCAGTCTCCTTAGTTATGTTTAATATCTAACCCCATCACCTCTCTTGGATGCATAACTTGCATGATTGTTGGGGAAAGCCTATGGATAGCTGCCACACTTGATAACTTGCATGATATTTGGGACAATCCTAGTACCAAATATATGTCCACATTTGAATAGGTAGAACATTATTTTCATTTCCCCTCATTCTCAATTTTAACTTCCTTTTCCAATTATAGTGACCTTGATACAACAATATATGAATCAATAGGGAATAGTGCGGAAAATGTAAAGGAAGGACCTCCTTCGGAAAATTTATAAAATCTTGATGCATATGATCCCAAAAAAAAAGGAGCATAATTGAAACCATTGTTTCAATTATGTCCTTGAATATCATCAACCATCACTAATAGGTCTAGGGATATCCTTGCCTCAAAACTTTGGGCCAAAACCTGATTTAGGCAATAATATGTATTTTTGAAATAATCCTCAAACTCCTCACATTCAAAGGTCTCAATATCCTTGGGGAGAAATTTATTCTTTATTCTTCTGTGTTGAACCAACATTTTGTTCCTGTATGCCCACCTATTTTTATCATATTCACCATATAACTTAACTCATTTGATTTCCACAATGCAATTGGGACTCAACACAAATAATTTTATCATTTTATCCCTTTTCACTTCAAGGACTACACTTTCATCTTCACTTTTTATTTTTCTGTCAAAAGGGTCATAATGCTTGGCCAATTCCATCATTAGAGATCCACTTCTACAAATACATTGGGCACTACCAGCATTCCAAGGTTGAGTCCCCATAGGTAACATGTTGGATTTGTAGAATATCTCCTACTAAAAGTATATGTGAATAATTTCCACCCAGTCTAGGCTTGAGCCAACTCCCCAATTTCACCAGCAGTGTTGATTAATTAGCTAGTTACAAAAACATTTCTCATGGCTATCTTATTGATTCAGGATCCACCCATTTTTACCTCTCTAGAAGCACTCTCCATAAATCTCTCTTGAGTATTTTTTGCACCTCTCAACACTGCAGGCACAATAGGGGTGCTTGATCTAGTGTTTATCATTTTTGGTTGCTTAGGGTTGGTCGTGGAAATAAACTTTTGGGTATTGAGTCTTTTAACTCTCTTCTGCTTTGGTTTTGTTTCTAGCCTAACATTGGATTCACTAGGTTTTAGCTCACTCATACTCATAAGGTGATGGGAATAAGGTTTATAGTGTTCTTGACTAAAAAAAGGTTCACTTGATTTATTCGAAACCCTAAGTATAAATTGAAGGGAAAATAATCCCAAACCCACAATGATATATATATATATATATATCACTTTAATAGAATATACTCAACCAGATAAACCATAAGAAAATTATCTCTTAATTCCTTGTGACAATTTAGGAAACACAACTCAAGACTTTCAATTATGAACAGATGTTGAATATGCTTACCCATGTGACTGGTTGGCATCAATTATTTCTTCAATTTTCTTTGTTGGGATCCTTCACATTGTTTATTTAGCTTCCTACTTTCTTCTTTTCTCTTAAACAACTCCAAATGTGCAAGGAACAAACCAACCACCTTCTTTATGGCTGGGAAATAGAATGTATCATCATAAATGTTTGATAGAGAGCTCACATGAGTGAACTAACATTTAACTTCCTGACTTCTTCTTTGCTCCTAAATAACTCCAAATGTGCAGGGAACAAACCAACCACTATTTTCAATTTTCTTGATTGAAAAAGGTTCACTTGATTTCTTTGAAACTTTAAATATAAATTGAAGGGAAGGCAATCCCAAATCCACAATTATATATATATCACTTTAACAAAAGGTACTCAATCAGCTTAACCATTAGAAAAATATCTCTTAATTTCTTGTGAAAATTTAGGAAGCACAACTCAACACTTTCAATTATGAAGAGATGTTGAATTTTCTTACCCGTGTGAGTGACTGGCATCAATTGTTGCTTCAATTTTCTTTGTTGGGATCCTTCACATTGTTTATTTATCTTCTTGCTTTCTTCTTTGCTCCTGAACAACTCCAAATGTGTAGGGAAAAAACCAACCACCTTCTTTATGGTTGGGAAATAGAATGTATCATCATAAATGCTTGATAGAGAGATTGTTTGAGAGAACTAACATTTAGCTATTAATATTTAAAACCTATTTGTCGATCATTTTACTTTAAAACCACATCAATGATTACCATCCACCCTGACACTTTCTTTTCTTCTTTGAATGAGGCCCTCAGGTGTTGCCACATTGTCATTTATGTGGGAAGCATCGCTTATCACTGATACACTTCCTCATTCATAATTCTTATTAGTGATGTGGCCATTCCAATGATGAAATATTAGCCACCTGATCAAGGTCCCATCCTTGACTATGTTCCTCTTCTCCATCATGCATTGCTAATTCATGGTTCACTCTCTAGATCATATCATTGATGAGCGAAATCAGCAATGGGTGAAGAGGATTAAGACACATGCACCTGCATTAAAATGAATGACATAATAAACATCTCTCCTATGAGCACTTCAAATCAATGAAAACACATTATCATTCATCGCTCATTTGAAAAGAACAATCAAATAGTTACCATGATGAGCGATGGAACACACACCAAAGTCATCACTCATCACCCATTAGAAACTTAAACCTTACAATGGATCCGCGATGAGTGATAACAACTGTGCACAAAAGATCATTGCATATCACCAATATAGGATGTCAAAAGTATGAGCAATCAATGATACCAAAAGAATTAGCGAAGCCAATGACCATCATGAGTCACCAATCAAACTTTAGATATTTAAAATAGATCCATGATGCACAATATCAAGGAGAATGCAGCTCATTGCTCATCACGATTTTGATCTCACAAACTAAAAATGGATCAGTGATGAGTGATATGGGACCTTAGTGAAGATAATTACCACATGCACATAAGTTCTTAAAAGAGGGAATCGCCTAGGTTGATGATTAAAAGGCTTTAAGTACGTAATACATAACATTTTAAAAGGATGTAAATGTCAAATAAGGCAAATTGAATAACCTTAAAACATCTTCATTACTAGGCATGAGGGGTTGGTAACTCTATGGGCCTAGATAATATAAAATGTTTTAAGATGATCGGGAATAGGAAACAACAAGTCAACAATGAATTAGAGCCCTGTCTGGGACACAAGCTCGAGGATCACAGAGGAAGGGTTTTAGGCACACAAAACCTTATAATAGTACCAATGGATAAACCCTAACCTCAAAGTATAGATACATCAAATATTTTGTAGGATGGAAAATGGAACTAGAACAAAATTCAAGGGTTCCATCATGCCATATGCCACATACCTTATTACCGGGTTGATTATGGTGTGAATTATAAGTTCCCTTTGATCTCTACCTACCCCAGTTAGGGCTTCAACCTCTTTTTTCTTTATAGACTTCTATACTTGAATGGGTCAATTATTCCATAATCCTATTATTGTTGCAATTTCTTCTTTCAATATTTCATAGGGTTTGTCAAGGATCATCTGATCACCTTGAATTTTTCTTAAAATAACCCAGAAAATGTTCACATTCGAAAAGTATGGAAATTTTCTCCAAATGTCTAAATCCTTGTGCCCTAAATTCTTGACCATTTTCATTTTCTCAACTGAAAGAGAAGTCTCAAGATTTCGAATCTTTTCATGATCACATTCATCAATTTGTATCTTACTCAATTTATATAATTTGTATTTGTGTGGATTAAATATCACCATTTCCTTTGACTCCATTGCTTTAGCCTTGTTCTTTGTACTTTCACTTGATAAAAACCCTAACTCTTTACTTCTCAACTCGTTCACTTCAAAAATAAAAATGACTACTCAATATTCCTTATTTAACTTATCACTTTTAGGGTTTCATCATAAAGGATAATTTACTACTTGTGACACCATCATCTATACTTTATTCTGTCAGTTTCTCCTTCCACCAAAGCTATTAGCCACATTGTGAAATGTATTGTAAGCAAAAGCTCTACAAATATTTTATATTGCTTATTTTCTATTTGAATTTTCTTTATTTCCTTCAAAATGAAAATTTCATCACATATCCTTGTTCAATCACGTGACACCTCTTATAGCAGGGATTTGATATATTTTTCTATGACTGCTCTCCCTAAAGCCATTACTAGATTTAGTTCATAGAATGGTCATCTGCACATAATGCAGAGATAGGATTATCTGATTTATCCTTGTTCTCAGGTTCCTCTTTCTTTCTACAAATATTTTCCATTTTTATCCTCACTTCTTCTAGATTTACCTTGTTTATAAACTTGTTCTTTAGTTCTGGATTCGGTTTCTTCCCAACTTTTCTCTTACAAAATTTTAAGAAATGTCTTGGTTTGTTGCAAGAGTGTCACACAACAAATATTTGATCAAGAGAGTTTGTATTCATATCTTTCCTACACTAATTATCCTTCTGTCCAAATATATTTCACATGTAACATTAACCTTGGAAATAATGAAATATTCTACTGACATTAAATCTTCTACATTCGATAGATTTATGTCCAAACTTGTTGCAAACATAGCATTGTCCAAAAAATAATCCAACATTCTAACTTAATCTATTTTTTTTAATCATACTTCTACATTTTGTTGCTCTATGTCTAAATTTATTGCATGAGTAACAAAATCCATTAAAAGATGGGTACCTTTGGTTATTAGGCTGTTGTTTGGGTATCCTTTCAGTATTGATCCTTCTATTCTTGCCTTGATAAGTACTATCTTGTAATTTCCTTTGACTATTAATTTTGTTAAAAATTGGATTAGTCTTTGAACTTTTTCCTTCTTCGAGTCCTAGACCACCTTTATCCTTTGTAGGATTCTGAGATGAAATCAATTCATCAAGCTATCACGAACTTATCTTAAATTTTTCTTCAAAACTTTTTGAATTTTCTAGATTAGATATAAGAGTTACTACTTCCTATTCAAGCTTGTCACATTTTTGTCTTTTGATTGATAATTTATTTTCTTTGTCCAATTTCCAATTTCAAATTCTGTTCCACTCTTTTTCTTTCTTCAAGTTTCATCCTTAGATTTTCAGTAGTCTCCTTTACTTCTTTTAGTTCTTGTGAGACAAGGATTGTCAAGGTGGATCAATTAAACTTGATCCATAATGGATTGAAGAATAATTTATCCACTAAAACTCAATATTACAAACAAGATCATTCAAATTGAAAGTTTAAACTAAGACTTTATTGAAACTGAAAACTACAAACTACAAAAGCAATTAAATGCCTAATCTAACCCATTTGAAACTTATCCTGTTTTGGAATTGGCATCATTTTGGTGTGGAACAATGAACCTTTCCCAATCCCATAATTAGTGATCTTGTTTCAATCAATTATATGGAAGAGAATCAATGAAACCAGTGTGATAAATGGATGAAAACATTATTTATGCTAAAATGAACATGATGCAAGCTTTATTAACATGACTTATGCTAAAATTGATTTAACTATGCAATTGCTAAGCTAATCTAAGATAATTCTAAGCTAAAATATGGAAACCCTAATTTATAAACAAGATAAGATGGATGCATGGAAGCCATTAATTGATGTATTAAGCTATATGCAACTAAAAATGAACTAAAAAAACTTAAAACTGAGTAAATTGAGAGTGTGAATGAAAGTGAATTCAACAACATAATTTTGAAATTGAAAGATGGATCCATTTGTCTCCAAATAGTGCTTTATTTATAGGAGAGAAAATGAAAAATGAAGGGTTAATATTGAAAAAGCTAATCAATGTTAAAGGATGAAGGAAGTTGGAGGCATGGATCATGGATCATCATGAATAGATGAGAATGCAAGATGATATTTAATCAAGGGTTCTCATTCCTTCCAAACAAGCACACTTTTGACCTATACAAGAGGTCAAAAGTTAACTTGCACAAGAAGTCATAAGTTAACTTACATTTGAAGCTTAGTGAGAATATTCCCATTTTTAAATGATTGGAGGAGAGATAATATTCTTTAAAATATTCTCATGGGTGAGGACATAGATATTTTTCAAATTAAAACAAAGTTTAACTATGTAAAAGGGGAAGGAATATTCCATAGGAATATTCCCTTGCAAGTGGAAGAATTTGAATAATTTGATAATTAAAACAAAGTTTGAATTATGAAAATTAGGGGAATTATATGATATCCATTAAATAATTGATTTAATGGAGATCAAATGAAAAATAAATTGATGAGATTGATTTGATTTATCAATGGTCACAAACAAAAGGAGGATGAAACATGGATCAAGGATTCTCATCAATGGATGAGAATCAAAGATCACATGGATCAAAAAAAAATCAAGGGCTCACAATCATGCAAACAAACACACTTTGCAACAACTTTAAAAAGTTGTTTCAAAGTTTTTTTGGAGTAATCATTACCCTTTTTTGGAGGAAAATAGGAGAATATTCCTTTGGAATATTCCCTATACAAGTGAATGAGAGAGAAATTAGCAATTTAGTTAATTAAAACTAAATTTGAATTTGGAAAATGAGGAATGTAAGGATATTCATTAAATTATTGATTTATTTAATGAAAAGGAGATGCAAATATGATATTTAATTAAATAGTTTAGGTTATTTAATTAAATAAGAGGAATTAGGGTTAAAATGAAATAATTTGGATTATTTAATTAAATCTGATGAAATATCAGTGCAAGAGGGGTTGAATTAACCCAATTAGGTCAATTAGATTAAAGGGTGAAAATGAGGCATTTAATTAAATAATTAGGCTTATTTAATTAAACAAGAAAAAAGAGGTTGGGTTTGAGGATGAAATGATGTTAGTTAGCCAATGCGATCCATCGAGATATTTTTTAGGTGTTTACATTTTCCCCTCTTTGAGGCAATATACTCATTGCATCGGTTCAAAAACTGATGTTGATTTTAATGCAGACATGGATATCGATGATCTCTTTGAGATGCTGATAGCCAAGCTAAAGTTGATTGATTTGATTGATTGATTGATAACATTGTTAAGGATTCACAACAATGCAAGGATTGTGTTGAATAAAATGAGGATCCCTAGGGAAAGATATATCCCCATGATGATTGATTTGATAGATTGATCAATATTTTCTAGCAAGGCTAGGAGAAAAATTGTTAGATGATTTGACATTGATATGATCAAAATATGGTCGCTTTCCCCCTTGAGAGATCGATCGAAGAATAAAGTGTCTCGATCGAGCTCACAATAGGTGAAAAATAGACTTATGCTTGAAATGCTTGATATTTCAGGTTGCTTTTGAATCCAAGAGCTACAAACTTTTAGATTGTTGAGATGGAGATGACATAGATTCCCCATTGTGCCCCAGTAGAAGAGGGATTTATAGTAAAGAGGATGGAAAATAGTTCCTAGAAAGCTTAGATGTTGATTTAGACATATTTCATGATGTATAGACAATCATTAGCTATCAGTAGCCTCATGTATATGTCAATGTAGATCACATAGATTTGATTCTTGGATAGAATTATTAGTAAAGATAGAAGAATAAGAAGAATAAGATGAATGGATTGACCATTGATTTTGATGTTTGCTTAAAAATCCAACAAGTCCATGATCCATTGAGACTTTATTAGAGATGGTGATGAGACGGTGCAAGATGGGGATGAATGCAAGATGATGAGTTTCTCACATGTTGGGATTGGGATTTTCCATTGTTCCTTATTGTTTGATATAATACATAGACAAGATGCATCAAGGTATTAATAACCAAGATGAAATTGTATCTAGTGTAATGGAATTTGACTCTACAAACACAGGATATTTCTTGTTCACATCTTGACATATGGAAAACTCATTGGAATGCAAGTTATAAGTTTAGAATATATTGGACCAAATAATACACAATAGTCAACAACATACCCCAAACAACCTTCAAACACACAACTAAGCAAGTATGCACCAAGATTATTTTACATGAATACCCACAAGAATAGAAAACAAAAGATAATGATCAATGCCCCATTCCTTTCTCTCTATTTTTTTGTAATAGACATCATCAAGAGGTCCTTAGAATGGTTCATTAAGATAAATCATAAGAAAAGATCAAATGAAATTAATCAGTGCTATATATATCTCTTGCCAATTTAAGATTTAGCTAAGGTAATTTCTGATACTAATGCCCATTTTAGGAAGGATACATCCTAGGACATATAGATTAGATGGTTGTTTGATGTTAGGATGATGGTGAGCTTTATCATAAGTCATTGATACAAGCTTCATAGACACTTTTATCGATGATCTAGGCTTTAGATTTTGACACTTAGGTTTTCACTTTATGACTTGTGACACTTGCTTTCTATTTTTTTTGCCAAAGTTTGAAGGTGACACATGAATTAATATGGGTGAATGTTTATTATGGGTGAAAGTGAGATGGGATAGATGGTTTTGGATTTTTCAAAATATTTCAATTTTTTTGGTATTTTGAAGATGTTTTGAGGCTATTTTTGGTCTTTTTGAAATTTTATGTGAATGTTTTTGGATTTTTGTTTATTTGAGGCTTTTTTTAGTGTTTTCTGAGATTTTTGAGGCTTTTTAGGTATTTTGAATGTTTTCTATTGTTTTCTGGATTTTCAAATTTCAAATGTTTTTGTGTTTTCTAATATTTGAATGTTTAAGGGTTTTCTAAATTATTTGGATATTTTTGGGATTTTCAAGAATTTTGACCAAGAACCTAACCTAAAAGACCTATCCTAGGGGTCTCGAGGGTTGATCGAATATAAGCCTTGCCTATGTTATACACTCAGAGACCATGTAGCTCAACTGACTTGACCTATTTACAAGATGAGAAATGTATAAGTGATAGAAATATCAGTTTATTATGATGGAATCCTAAAGGACTAACCTAGGGTGTCTCGAGGGGACAAAAATGATGGCCTTGCCTACATTAAAGCTCAGAGATGATGTAGTTTGACTAGGGTACTATTTTTGGATTTTTAAGTTTTGACCTTTTTAGGGATTTTGATGTTTTTCAAATGTTTTAGATTTTTACTTTACAATTTTGTGAATATTTTTGGATTTTTCGATGAGTGTTTTATAAATGTTTTAGAATTTTTGATGAGATTTTAAGAATATTTCTGGGATTTTTTTATGATTTTAGGATATACAAGAACCCAATATGATCCATAATTAATTTCTCCTAATGTGACATGTTAAACTACCTTGATACAGGTAGGACAAAATAACCTTTGGAATATGCCAAGTATTACTAAAGGGATATGGTACTTCACATCATGAAGCTATGATAAGGATGCAGATGGGTGATGGATGAATGGTGATGCAAAGAATAGATGGAGGTGCTCTATTTATGCGAGGTGCCTATTTTCTAGGTTTTCACCAAAGTACTTGCCCAAAGCACCACCAAAGTGGTTTTCACTAGAGGACGATTTTTTTCTCATTAATTTTTTCAATCCTTTTTATCAATTTTTTGGATTTTGATCACTTTTTGATTTTTTTGTATTTTCAAATTTTACACCCTTCAAGACTAGGTATAAAACTTTTTGAGATGCAAATTGTTAGTTGGCTCCTGCAAGGGTTCACCTTCAGGAATTGATAGCTGATATGATCCTAATCCATAGCTTGATGTGATGAAAAATGGAACCAACCAGTTAGGCTCAAACTTTTCTTTATTGTCCTGATCTGGTAGATTCCTCTATTTTTTATTGAGGATAAGATCCCCCACCTGGAAAGACTGGAACTTGATCCTCTTTTTTTAGCTTCAATTAAGTCAGTTTTGATAAAATTGCAAGTTATTAAGAGCATCGAGATGACCCTTGTCTAGGAATTCTAGCTCATTCAACTGAGACACTCACAATGATGGGAGATCAACCTCAATAGGAAACATATTTTCTGATCTATAGATCAAGAAGAAAGATTTTTACCTATTATCATTTAAATAGTGGTTTGATAGGCCCAAAGAGCATGATTTAGCTACAAATCTAGTCATGACCAGCTTCATTGGCCATTTTCTTCAGGATTTTCAAGATAGTTTTGTTTGTAGCCTCAACTTGACCATTGCCTTAGGGAAAATATGGGGTAGATTATTGGTGTTGGATGTTGAATCTTTGAAATAGCTCTTTCACATCCTTATTCTTAAAGGGTGTTCCATTATCTAATATTAGGGTTTTTTGGACACAATAACAATAGATGAGGTTGTTCAGGATAAACTCTGCAATTTTATTCCTTGTTATGTAGGTCATAGGAATGGCTTCTACCAACTTAGTGAAGTACTCAGTGGTGGTTATGATAAACTTGTGGTCATTAGATGAGTTTGGGGTGATTTTCCCTATGAGGTTAAGTCCCCACTATGAAAAGGGCCAAGGTGTGATCATTGTTTGCAATTCCTAAGTTGGGGCATGAATTAGCTCTCCATGTTGTTGACATTAGACACACTTTCGTACATACTAATGAGCTTCCTTTTCCATGGTTGGACAATAGTACACCATCCTTAACAATTTATTAGTTAATGTCATACTGCTATAATATGACCCACATATTCCAACATGTACTTCTATTAAAGAAGTTAAGGCTTCCTCTTGATTAAGACATCATAGCAATGTTCCTTCAATGCTTCGATGGTAAAGGGTGTCACCTAGGATCACAAATAGGGATGCCTTTTTGACAAAAGTATTTTTAAAGTTGGAGATGATATTAAATGGGAGAGTTCCTCTATTTAGACAAGTAAATATTTCACGATACCATAGGGATCTAGGACCAACAATGATGCACACAAATTTAGATTCAGGGATTTTGAAATTCAGTATGATAAGTTTATCTACAAATAATTTTCATTGGAGGACATTGTTCAACATGTCCAACAATGATCTGATTGTTGCAATAACGTCTACTGCTTTGTTGTTCATGTGAGGGATCTACTCAAAAGTTATGTCTATAAAGAGATCTTTGAGATTCTCTACCATCTTCTTGTAAGGAGTGAGCTTTTCATCCTTAGTTTGATAATTGTCATTGACTTGGTTGATAACTAGTTGTGAGTCTCCATAGAATTTCATCTCTTGAATCTGCCACTAAACTGTTAACCTTAGACCTATGATTAGGGCTTCATATTCAACAATATTGTTAGTGAAAGGAAATGATAGCCTATTTTACTTTGGAATGTAATCACCTTGAGGGGTGATGAAAATAATGCTTTCTTTGGATCCATGATGGGTGCAAAATCCATCAAAGTACATATAACACTAAGTTGTGAGGCTGGTCAAGAACACTGATTCATCAAGGAACTCAAATATTAGAGGGTTCTCTACATATATATGTGCCTCTGCTAGTTGGTCTATGATCACTTGTCCTTTGAGTGCCTTATGCTCCACATATTCTATGTCAAATTCAATTAATATCATCACCCATTTTTCCATTCGCCTTGTGAGATTTGCTTTAGATAACAGGCATTTCAATGGATTGATCTTTGCAATAAGTTTGATTTTATGTGACAACATGTAGTGCCTAAAATTTTTTGAAGCACAAAAAACTGCTAGGAAATATTTCTCAATAGGTGAATAGTTCATTTCATAGCCCACCAAGGTTCTACTAATGTAGTAGATATCCCTTTCCTTTATATTTTCATCATGTTGTGCTAGAAGAGCTCCTAGTGTTGCTGATGTTGCCAAGATATATAAGATTAGTGGTTTGTTCATTATTAGTGGCATAAGCACTAGAGGTGTTAGTAGATAATATTTGATCTACTAGAACTATTCATCACACTTTTCATCCAATTTTTAGGTTATCCCTTTATGGAGAAGATGTGAAAAGGGGTATATTTTATCTGATAGTTGTACTATGAATCTTTTGATGGACTACAACATTCCTTGTAATCCTCTCATCTACTTTAGTGTTTGCATTGGCTCCATGTTGATGATTTATTTTACCTTTTATTGATCAATTTATATTCCTCTTTGTGTGATAATAAATCTGAGAAGTTTCCCTAATGTAACCCCAAAGACACTTTTTTGGATTTAGTCATACCTTGTATTATTCAAGCCTATCAAAAATGGGTCGTGTTAGAACTGTCAAATTTTGATAACCTCATCAACCATTCATGCTTATTAGTTTCCAAAGAAGTTCATATTAAAGACATAAAATCTCCTCACATAGTATTTTTTCACCAAAGTCCAGGTTAAATTTTGTCATATAGCCCCATAAAATTCATCTGACATTAAATCTTTAACATTTGAAAATATCAGCATAAGTTGATGCAAGTCTCACCGATAATAATATACATTTCTTCAATATATAGGCAAGACATCAAAAATTTCATACCGATGAGGATATATACCAAGTGAATGTGGGTTTACATTTCCTATCGGCAAGACAAAAGGTATCGACGTGACGATGTGAGGTCATATCGAGCTAAATTGCTTTTTACCGATTGGAATATGAAAAAGTGTATCAGCCAGACTATAGTCATCGGAGTGAGATTTCAAAGTACTGCTCGAAGCATTACTGGTCTTGCCAAGAAAGAAAAAGGAAGACTCATTTGGTAAGACAATGATGTCGGGGAGAGTTCAAGGAGTCTTACCGACCCCTCATGTTATACTGATAGAACCAAGCGTATGGAGATAAAGGTTGTCAAAGAGACACTATATGTGGTCTCGCTGAAGAAAAAATGTATCGGTGAGATAAGTCTCAGTGGGGAGATCTAAGAGAGGTCAAGATGAATATCATTTTTTCGGTAGGACACTTACTTGGTCTCGGTGACTTAAGTTGAAAAAGTGAATATCTCGGTGAGATAAAGAGCTTTCGAAGTAAAGTGAAGAATCATTGGCCTGACTCATTAAGTCTGGGCGATAGTTTTCTTCGGTGAAGGTCATGACGACATAAAAAACTAAAAAGGAAAACTATCGGGGAGACTTTTGATGTTAGGGGAACTACAATGAAGGGAAAAAACAATGTAGGATCTAGAGACCCAATAGTGTGGAATACATTCCCTTAACACTAATACAATAGAGGAGAAGAGCATAAATAGGTTTCAATAGCATCTAAAATACTTGAGATGAATACAACATGTAAAATAGAGAACACAAAATTGAGCATTCACAGTTGACAAAAGATATATGTGGGAAAACCTTTTCAGGTAAAAAACCCACCACACAAATTCAAGACAATTGTATTACAGTAACAAAACAATTACATACAAATTGCAATCTTCTCTAATCAGCTCACAGCAACACTGCTTGAATTCTTCTCACTGTTACAATGTTCACCCAACTTTTTTAACGGTTCATGTATTTTTGGCTGATATATACAATCATGTACTCAACTCAGAAAGTCATACACAACATTCAATTCTATCAACCAATCGCTAACCATCAGGTTCATGAATCTGCCATCCAAATCACGCAACTGATCTGCCCATACTGATCTTCCTACATCAAGCCACCCAGGCATTAATTCCATCACCCAAATCGGGTTCTGTTTTGCCACCCTAGGTTGACCTGCACCTGCTGCAATTATTCTTTTGGTTTCCATCCAATCATCGTTCAGCCACTGAGCCACATGTCCACATCTCATTTGCCAACCGCTTCTGACATCGATTCCAACTCGATCAAGACTAGCCCCGAGCTCAATCGAGCTCTCCAAGACTTTACCACGATACCGCCGATCCCATCCAACTAGCTCATGGTATGGTGGTAAGCCAACTGAGCTCATATGAGCTCTTACCTCTCTACCACTGAGCTCGATCGACCAGCTCGCAGTATGGTGGTGAGCTCATCCGAGCTCACATCGACCATACCCGCGCTATCGCTGCACTATCTGAGTCATCCTGCAGTATAGCGGTGAGCTCATCCGAGCTCACTGACAACTTCATTGAGCTTTCCTGCCTCACCTCTAAAAACACCACTACGCTACTGCTGCAGTCATTGGATAGGACCGCAGTGTGGCAGTGACCGAACTGAGGGACTGCTAATGGTCTTACCGTGCTATGGCGGGGACCGACAGGCCACCTCGTGGTAGGGTGGTAACTGTCAACCAAAGTGCTGGTGATCTTACCACAACCACCATAGTCAGTCTCTTGACTAGCCATGGTAGGGCGGTAACCGCTAGACCCAGCTGTAGGCGATCTCATCACACTACCACGGTGAGTGGACCCACCACCTACGGTATGGTGGTAACTGCTAGGACTGCCACCGCCAAAGCTCGAATTAGTCACATAGACCAATTTCACGACCACTGCAGTGAGGAAGGAGACCATGAGCAGTATGGCGGTAAATTCTAAACCCTTCACCATGGTACCACTAGAATAGAAAGGGGGACCGTTGCGGTATGGCGGTAAAGGCAGAAAATAACATTTTTCATGCCAAGTATGTAAAGGTTGAGATTCAGGCTGGAAGTTGAGACATAGATTCTCAACCTACAAGATGTCTTAGTGGATGGGTGAACATTGAACAAATGGATCAGCTAGAGATTTAAACTATCTTGCCAATATGATCCTTGATGTGACAATGAGAATTTTGAAAAACTTGTTGCATTCATGTCTCAGTGAAGAAACTAATAGTGCCACGAAGAATAAAAGATTTTCCAAATCAGGGTGAGCTCAATTGAAATCATTGTTTCATAGAATTGGAAGTGAAGGAGAGCAGGGGAATGAGCAGAACAATTAAAGTGTTCATCTAACTTGGATTTCCAGGCAAAATACAGTAACTTTCTCATGCTCAGAAAATTTGTGAATTTTGAAAATGGAAGGCACTAATTCAAAAAATATAAAAGGAAGAAAACATAGGGAGGGTAGTCAACCAAAGACAAAAAATAAAAAAAATGAACTACAACCAAAGGGCTTTGAGAGAAAATTAAACCAAGATCTCATAGACCAGCTACCTAGTTCAGGACCTAAAGCTAGGCATTATGTGCAGCTTAAGGCGGAAATAGATAAATTGGATGAAAAATGCAAGTTCATAGGAGATGTTTGGACCCTAATCAGAGAATACGAATTGTTCAATTTCCATTACTATAGAAGAAATCGCTTTGAGCCAGTATGTAATCCATGGAGTCTCAATTTGGGAAAATTGGTATGCCCTAATGTTTTTGTTGATGCCAAACTAGTGAAATTATTGGTTGGTCATTATAATCCAAAGACTAGGGCCATATGTGATTTCTCTGATACATGTGTCTGAGAATGCAATAAGTGAGGTTTTTAGGCAAGAAGGAATATGTAATGACAAGATCAATAGTGAGGAGGTCAAGAGTGAAGACAAAAGAATGGATACCATTTACAATGGCTGGAGGTTACCCCTGCATAGAACTAGGTGCCATGGAAAACCGATTCCGATAGAAGACAGTGAGGGACCACCATTTCAAGTGGATCTCTTTGAAGCCTACATAAAGTAAACTGTGTTTTGGTGATTTTACTATGTTAGCAAAGGAGGGCTACAATTTAATTTTGGATAATTTATTGCATTACAACATGAGAAAGCGCCATCAAGGAAAAAATTTGATCCAGAAGGATATATCCATTCTACCAGACAGAGAATAAACTTTGGAGGGTATCAACATGTGCCCTATCAATCTGATGACATAATCAAAAACTTGGAAGCAAAAGAAGCAGAAATGGTAATTGAGAAGCATGATCAAGACTTGATAGATTTTGAGTTTTTTTCTTCCAGTAAAGAAGTATTAGAGACTAATAGGCCACAAGGACCATTCGGGAAGCTATCGAGGACAACGACTCAGGATTACACCTATTCTGCTAGAGAGATAAATATTGAGGAGATGAGAAAGGATACTCCTAATGCTATAGGAATTGAAAATGATAATCATGTCATGGATAAGCACAGGGAATTTTTTGAGGAATTACAAGAGGATGTGTAGGGATTGATAGAAGCCACCGAAGACAGATAGACTAAGTTCTGTAATGATGAAGGAAAATTGAAGGAAATGACTACATGGAAAAGCAAATGTAAATCAATACTCCAAGAGATATTGAAGACAACCATTGTGAAAGATATAATGTTGGATGAACCATGTGAGAATAATGAATGAATGATGATGATGGAGATCATTATCCATGATGTGTTAGGAGATGCTAATACAAATAAGCACCAAGATTACATAGAGCACATGTTAGGAGTTCATTTGTAGCTTAACAGAAATTATCTAATTCTAATCTTGTTAGTATTTTATGCTTAAAACCTTTTTGAAAGGACACGTCCTTCCACCTACTAAATGTATAAATATCTAGTGTTTACAATAGAAGAGTAGAAGAATTTAGAATAGGATATATTTTTGTAAGCACAATATTTTCAAAATGATGGCATTCAAGAAGACTATGTTGCATGTATGAATTTCGAGGAAGATAATGAAAGACTTATGATTTGGTGATTTTATTTTGGTATCAATTGTTTGTTGGATTTCTATGATTATTTGATTGTGTCCAATCTAATATTTCTTGATTGTCTAAATTGAAGTATCAAGTATATGTTCAATTTATCAGTGCACATTTGTTGTTTCTGTGTGATTTGATTTATTGGGTTCTTTAATGAAGAATTAAATTCCTTTCAATCAATTACAGTAATCTGGGAATGTTATTTGGATCAGTAAGAAGAATCAAATAATTAGATTTGATATTTTTCCTTAAGTAGGGTTTATCAATTACATCCTTGCATATTTATACCAGTTATAAACTCATAATTGTATTCCAAACAATTAGAGAACTTTCTAGATAGAAACCACTCATTGAAGGCTTTCATTTTACTTTGTTTTACCCAAAAAGGCACTGGTCTCCTTTATTTTCAATACACTAGCTTTATTCATTTCATTTGACATCTCTTAATTGAACATATAAATTTTCACTTTGACATTGCATATACAATTTATACCAAATTGGGATCATATCTTTCCACTATCAAATTACCATTTGTGGATAGTTAGGTCAAGTAGGAAACATAATTCAAAATTCAAAATATGTGTCATTCATATAGTTGCAACCGCCTAGGTTTAGCAGAGCCTTAAGACTAGAAGGTTCAACCATATTACTTGACCTGGTTATTTGGCCAATAACGTAGTGAGAGTGTGGCAACCTCTCGTGGTTCATTCAAACTAGCATTTTTGAGACCCAACAAGTTGGTGACTCCGTTGGGGAAACTAGAGAGAAGTCTAGTAGTAGACAACCTTTCGATATAGAGTCATTAAAAGAAAATCATAATTAAAATTTGAAAATCGACTCCATTGGGTAAAATACTAAAACCTTTTCTCAATTTGAAAAAAAGTGGGTGGTGACTCTGAATGAACAAAAGAATTGAGATTGATACAATAAGATACAAATCAGAAAGGAATCAACCTAGACTTTAGACCAACACAGTTTCTCACAACATGCAAGGAAGGAGATCTTTGTACAAGGAGGGGGATGGTCCTAATGAAAAGGGTAAACGAACTTATAAAAATGATCAAGGGAAGAAGGTATTCAACAACCTAGATATAGCCAAAAAAAATAGGATATCAAAACCACTGATGGAAACACACAACTAATACAAGGCATTAACAAATGAAAATAGCCCATCTAAAGAGCTTCATACTCTTGAAAAGAAGAGAATTCTCTTCCATCAAATAAGCCATGATAAATATGAAGAGTTCATGGTTGAATTTGAAGCTGAGAAGAGGAGAGAATTTGAATGTGATCAGAGAGCTGCACTTTTTGAGGAAGGACTTGAATATGAGAAAGCATCTGAAAAACACCATGAACTCATGGCCCAAGATGAGACAAATGCACAATGGGAATGTATGAGGCAAGAAACAGAAAATTCAAGGATAGATTATGAACAAAGGCTTCAGGCCATGAAGGAATTCGAAAAATTGAAGTTATAGAAAGCTCAGGTCAAAACATCAATGGACGATTCACAAAAATATACAGCCCCTCATAAGAACAACAATATGAAGCCATCAAATTCACCACAAGCCCACCAAAATCAGCCAAGGAATCAATATAGAAACACAAACGCTCCACCAAAACATCAAAATATTCAACCACCTCCTCATCAGCAGTATGTACCCCCACAAGGTCCACAATATGTGGCAAATACTAACCCACTATACCAGCATTAGCATTTCCAAAATCCCCCTCCACAATACAAAACCATGATTAGACAATTTGATCTTGCTGGATTTCAGATATACCCTTACCCTCTAGACAACAATTGGAGGAACCTATTCCCTAAGCTCACAAGAAGTAATGTAGTTATAGCTGAAGAACATCTGAGAAACTTTAAAGCAGACATTCAAGACTTGGATATGCAAAACGAGGATGTATAGATGAGATTATTTATAATGTCACTGATTGAGGATGCTAGGGACTAGTTTAATAGTCAACCAACAACATCCATTTATACCATTCATTTATTTCATGAATTATTTCTTCAGTAGTATGGGAATCACTGTGCATCAAATTTTTCTTTGCACGAGTTAGTGACTATCCAAAAGCATCAAAACGAGTCAGGCTTTGATTTTAACCAAAGGTTTGTTAAATTACATAATAAAATACCTTAGGGATCCAAGTTGGTTGATCCTACTACGTTGAATATATATTTGAAAGCCTTTGAACCCAAGACAGGATATGAATTGAGAAATAGAGGTCCTAGGAATCTGGCTGAGGCCCAAAAGATAGCATTAACTATTGAAAATAATAGGAAAGTTGTGGGGCTGTTTTCTAAAAGGGAAAACCCTAGGGTTCCCCAATATGTTCCCTCAAATAGACAAGAGAACACATATAGGAATGAAAGGCCAAGGTTGCATGACATGCCTTATAATACAAACTGGAAGGATGGGAATCTATTAAATGATAGACCAAGAAATAAAGAAAAACTGGATGCATTAAAAAGGAAGGGAGCATAGATGGTAGATAAGAGTCCCTAGTGCTCAATCTATTACACACCACATTCCCCAGAGCATTGTGTAATAGCTCAGTCAATACCAGAAGAAGACACACTAGAAAATGATGTTGGTGAAGACCAGAATGTCTATCTAACTTCCCACACTCTTAACTCTTTGGAGCAGGAATATACATCTTTGGAGGAGGAAGGATATGAGTATAATGTTGATCACCAAAAATGCAATATTCACATGGCAGAGCAGCACATTTTTTCTGATCATGAAGAAAGTGATAATGAGAAAAATCCCCCTATTTTATCAAGTCTAACTAATAGATGCAGTATAAGGAAACCGAGTGAAGAAGAGATTAAAAGATTGACAATTGTAGCAGTGGAGGAAGCTAGAAACAAATATCATTTGAGAAATAGAATAGTGAATAGAGATGAGGGTGTCCCAAGGGGAATATTTGTAAAAAATAAAAAAGTATCAAATGAGACATCAAAAATGACAGATGATAAACAACTGGACAAAAGGGAACATAAGGTATCTCCTAAGGAGGAAAGTAAATAAATTCCCATTGAGAAGCAAAATCTAGGTCCAACATTTAAAAGGGAAATAAAAGAGAACAAAGGAGAATTGATAGAATCTAAAAAGGTAATTAGAACCAAAGGTACATCCTTTGATTTCATACAAGCCTTATCTCAATTGAAGATATTTGTCCCATTAATTAAAATGATGAAGATCAAGGAATATGGGGAAGGTGCCATACAATTAATTTCCAATGGGAATCAAAATATGAACCCTGAAAATAAAGAAGTTTCTGAAATGAATAATAAAAGGAAGGAGGTAAAAATTCTAGAGGCCTGTCTAATGAACACACCACAGATTGGCCCATTCTTCACCACTTTAATCATAAGCGAAAAACTAGTAATAAATTGCATGATAGGCTCAGGTGCCTCCATGAATATCATTCTAGTAGGGGTGATGAAGTAGCTTGGTATGTGGATAGATGTGGAAGGAGGTAAATGCTACGCCATGGATAGCAGGCCTGTCTCAATTGTGGGAATAATGAAGAATGTGGAAGTAAGATAAGAAACTTACCCTCAATATGCTTACACTATTGACATAACCGTAATTGACACACCTCCCCAGTTTGGAATGCTTCTATCAAGACAGTGGATTGCAGTAGTAGGAGGCAATATAAACTTTCACTTATCATATGCCACCATACCAGTGAATGGAGAAGAGGTCAAATTATATAGGGAACCCATAATGAATCAAATTGTTGAATATGCTCCTCAAGAGCAACTTAACTATTTTTGTGATGTTGATTTGGGGAGTTTTAGAGTAGAACTATCTCAACCTGAGTTGGTAAGAAAAGATCCAATTGATGAAAAAAAATTTGAAAATCAACAAGGAATATGGAAAATGTACTTCGATGGAGCATGCAACCAAGAAGGTAATGGAGCTTGGGTAGTTTTTATATCACTTGATGGTTCAACTTTCAAATATTCATTTTTGTTAGCATTTGAATATACAAACAATGTGGCAAAATATGAAGCTTTGTTGACCAGATTGAATTTAGTTGTTAAACACAAGATTAAACTCTTAATAGTTTTTGGAGACTTGGGGCTGGTTGTGTCTCAGATTAGATCAAAATATGTAGCAAAAAATAAAAGGCTGAAATAGTACAAGAAAGCAATATGGGATACAATTGAACTATTTGATGCTTTCTCCATTGATTGGGTGGATAGATCAAAAAATATAATGGAAAAATTCCTAGCAAATGTAGCACTAAAACAAGATGACATCACATTAGCAAGAATATCCCAAGTTGAGTTCAAAGAAAAACTTGTTGTACTTGACAATGTATATAGTTGGCAGGTTTCTAATGATGACACTGATCTTTTTAAATAACTTCACTGTATAGACCAGTATGAGGCTCAGGAAATTGATTTCAATGCCTTTGTGGAAGAAATAAATGGAGAATAGACAATATTCAGAAAGAAGATCTTACAACTTAAGACTAATAAAATTCCCAAGGGGCTGGTAGCATTGGAAAGAGTATACGATGGAAGTGATCGATCCCTTATGAAACAAACACCAGTCAAAAGTGAAGATATTGAAGAAATAGACTTAGGGACTGAAATGTCACCAAGGAAGGTATATATTGGGAAGAAGATAAGCCCAACTATTTGAAGAATGCTGATTTCATTGTTAAGAAAATATAAACATGTGTTCGCATGGTCTTATGAGGACCTCAAGGCATATAGGGAGGATTTATTTCAGCATGAAATTCCATTGAAAATAGATGCCAAACCAATTAGACAGAAACAAAGGCCTATTAAACCCACATTGGAGCCCAAAATGCAAGAGGAATTGGCCAAACTTAGAGATGGAGGTATCATTAAACCTGTGAGGCATTTAACATGGGTATCAAACCTTGTTCCTATTAGAAAGAAAAATGGAGATATCAGATTGTGTGTGGATTTCAAAAATCTGAATGTAGCATCCCTCAAGGATAACTACCCTCTGCCTAACATGGAAGCTATATTGCATAAAGTTACCAGGTGTGAGATTTTGTCTATGATGGATGGTTTTTCTTGTCATAATCAGGTTAAAGTCATGGAATCTGAGCAGTACAAAACAACTTTCACAACTCCATGGGAAACATATGTATATGTGAGAATTCCTTTTGGTTTGAAAAATGTGGGAGCGACCTTCCAAAGAGCTATGGACTTAGCATTTGCAAACTTGATTAATGTTATAATGGTGGTGTATCAAGATGACCTTATTGGTTACTCAAAAAGATTTGAAGATCATGTGGAACATCTTGAAAAAATATTCATTAAAGATTTAGAATATGGCATTAGTTTTAACCCTAAGAAATGTCATTTTTCTATTATAGAGGGAAAAAACTTAGGACACATTGTGTCAAAAGAGGGAGTTAGGATAGATCTTGAGAGATTTGAGGCTATAGATAAGGTCCCTATCCCTGAAACTATAAAAGCCATCCAGTCATTTTTTGGGAAGATTAATTTTGTTAGGAGTTTTGTGTCCAACTTTTTTGAAATTGTCAAGCCCATATCAAAGATGCTAAGGAAAGGACAAAAAATTGAATGGACCCCAGAAGCATTAGAAGCCTTTGTATCCATTAAAAGAGCCATTAAGGAAGGCCCTGTCCTCAAATTTCCTGATTTCACTAAACCTTTTCAATTATTTTCATTCAATTCTTTGCACACTATAGTTGTTGTTATGTTATAATAAAATGATGATGGTCATGAGCAACCTATGTCCTTTTTTAGTAAATCTTTGCAGGGATCGGAGTTGAGTATGACATAATGGAAAAAGAAGCCTTTGCACTGGTGAAGGCCACAAAATCCTTTAGACCGTATCTTGTGGGAGCCAAAGTGATTGCTTATGTCTCTCACGTATCTTTCAAAGACATTTTGACACAATCAAAAGTAATAGGGAAGAGGTACAAGTTGATTAATAAATCTCAAGAATTTGATATGAAAATATAGATTACTAAATTGATAAGAGGCCAAGGATTCACCAAATTGATGGCAGAAGCAAACATTGAGGCAAGTCAAATTTGGAATGTAGAAGAAGAAGGAAATGCAATCACAAGTATTGAACATACACCTTGGTATACAGACATCATGTATTACCTTAGAAACACAAAGTTTCCTAAAGGATTCAATGATAACTAGAAAAGAGCTTTGAAACTACAGGCCTCTAAATATGTATTCATAGAAGGTGATTTATTTTAGAAAAATAGAGAAGGAATGTTGCTATTATGCTTAGATGAATCACAAGTTGATCATGTTTTAAAATAAATGCATGAAGGGGTCTGTGGAGGCCATTATTCTGAAAAAACAACTGCACATAAAATCCTTAGGGTAGGTTATTATTGGCCAAAATTTTTTAATGATTTGTTTTCATATGTAAGAAAATGTGAAGCATATCAAAAGTTCTCAGGTAGAATGAAATATCATGGAGCTTTACCACTTACACCTATGAAATTTGAAGTCCCTTTTCATCAATGGGGGATCGAATTTAATGGGGAGATACAAGAGAGATCAAGTGGAGGACACAGATGGATATTGGTAGCCACTAATTATTTTACCAAATGGGTAGAAGCAATCCCAACTAAACAGACGATAAGTAAAGTGATAAAATTTTTAATGGACAACATTATTACCAAGTTTGGTATGCTAGTAAGATTGATCACAGACAATGGGATGTGTTTTAGATCAGATGATTTTAAAACCTTTTGTAGTATGCATGGTATTGCTATCTCTTATTCTACCCCTTACCATCCACAAGCTAATGGCTAGGCAGAGTCTAGCAACAAAAGTATTCTAAAGATCGTTAGGAGAACGCTAGGTGGAAACAAGAAGATATGGGGTTCAAAATTGAAATTGGTTGTATGGGATGATAGGATCACTATCAAAAAGGCAATTGAAAAATCCCCATATGAACTAGTATATGGAACACAAGCCAGAATGCCTTTACAAAATCTTTTACTAGTTTATAAATTTATTCTTCAGGAAGACATGGAGGTTCTTGAACCAATGGAAGAGAGAATGGAACAATTAGAAGAACTTGATGAAATGAGAAGATTATCCCAAAAATAGAACATGAAGTTGCAAACACAAATGAATTATTTGTTTGACAAAAAGGCAAAAAATAGAAAATCTGAGGAGGATGATCTAGTATTGATGTGGAATGCTAGGTGCCAGGAGAAAGGAAAAAATTGAAAATTTGAGGCTTTGTGGTAAGAACCTTTTGTTGTTGTTGGCAAGCGAGGAGAGGATTCATATTATTTGCAAAATATGAGTGGTGAAGAACAGGAGTTGCCTAGACATGGGAAATTTCTAAAGAAATTTTTCTCTTGAAACTTACAGAGGATCAAGGGTTGCCAGTGCATGGACAACTCTTCAAAAAAACTTCTCATAATCTTTCCATGCACAGTAGTATAGGAAGTGATGGATACAGGAAATCACTAGTACATGGAAAATCCTAGAATCCCTTATTTAATCTTTTCTCCATGTAAAGTAGTTTAGGATCATGTTCATCTCCATTTTCTTTCATCCATAATGTTTGGTCTACTCACCCAGAGATCTAGATCCTTGCAATGATCTCACAATCATTCATCCCCAGACAGAGCCACTATTGGAACTGTAATATTTTGATAACCTCATCAACCCTTCATGCTTATTAGTTTTCGAAGAAGTTCATATTACAGACATAAAATCTCCTCACATAGAATTTTGTCACCAAATTCTAGGTTAAATTTTGTCATATAGCCCCATAAAATTCATCTGACATTAAATCTTTAACATTTGAAAATATCAGCATAAGTTGATGCAGGTCTCACCGATAATAATATACATTTCTTCAATATATCGGCAAGACATCAGAAGTTTCATACTGATGAGGATATATACCAAGAGAATGCAGTTTTACATTTCCTATTGAGAAGACAAAAGGTATCAGCGTGGTGTTGTGAGGTCATATCGAACTAAATTGCCTTTTACCGATTGGAATATGAAAAAGTGTATCGGCTAGACTATAGTCATTAGAGTGAGATTTCAAATTACTTCCCGAAGCATTACTATTCTTGCCAATAAAGCAAAAGGAAGACTCATTCGGTAAGACAATGATGTCAAGGAGAGTTTGAGGAGTCTTATCGACCCCTCATTTTATGCCAACAAAACCAAGCATATGGAGATAAAGGTTGTCAAAGAGACAATGTGCGTGGTCTCACAAAGAAAAAATGTATCGGTGAGATAAGTCTCAGTGGGGAGATCTAAGAGAGGTCACGACGAATATCATTATGTCAGCAGGACACTTACTTGGTCTCGACGACTTAAGTTGACAAAGTGAATATCTCGGTGAGACAAAGAGCTTTTGGAGTAAAGTGAAGAATCTTTGGCCTAACTCATATGTGTGGCTGGTAGTTGTCTTTGGTGAAGGTCATGACGACATAAAAAACTAAAATGGAAAACTATTGGGGAGACTTGTGATGTCGAGGGAACTACAAGACATCATAGTGGATGGGTGAACATTGAACAAACAGATCGTCCAGAGATTTAAAATGTCTTTCCAATATGATCCCTAATGTGACAGCGAGAATTTCAAAAAACTTGTTGCATTCATGTCTCAGTGAAGAAATTAATGGTAACATAAAGCATAAAATATTTTGTAAATCAGGGGGAGCTCAATTGAAATCATTGTTTCACAGAATTGGCAGCGAAGGAGAGCAAGGGAATGAGAAGAACAATTAAAACATTCATCTAACTTGGATTTATAGGTGAAATATAGTAAGTTTCTCATCCTCGGAAAATTTGTGAATTTTGAAAATGGAAGTCACTAGTTCAAAAAAGATAAAAGGAAGAAAACATGGGGAGGGTAGTCAACCAAAGACAACAAAGAAAAAAATTGAACTACAACTAGAGGGCTCCGAGAGAAAATTAAACCAAGATCTCATAGACCAGCTACCTAGTTTGGGACCTAAAGCTAGGCGTTATGCGCAACTTAAGGCAGAAATAGATAAATTGGATGACAAATGCAAGTTCATAGGAGATGTTTGGACCCCAATCAGAGGATACAAATTTTTCAATTTCCATTACCATAGAAGATATCACTTTGAGCCAATATCTAATCCGTGGAGGCTCAATTTGTGAAAAATGGTATGCCCTAATGTTTTTGTTGATGTTGAACTGGTGAAATTATTGGCTGGTCATTATAATCTGAAGAATAGGGCCATATGTGACTTATCTGGGAGCCCGGTGATACATGTGTCTGAGAATGCAATAAGTGAGGTTTTCAGATTTGAAGGAATATGTAATGAGAAGATCATAAGTGAGGAGCTCGAGAGCGAATATAGAATAATGGATACCATTTACAAGGGCTAGAGGTTACCCTGGATAGAATTAGGTGCCATGGAAACCAGACTTCGATGGAAGATAGTGAGGGACCACGATTTCATGTGGATCTCTTTGAACCCTACATAAATTACACTATGTTTTGGTGATTTTACTGTGTTAGCAAAGGAGGGCTACAATTTAATTTTGTATAAGTTATTGCATTACAACATGAGAAAAGTACCATCAAGGAAAAAATCTGATCCAGAAGGATATATCCATTATGCCAGATAGAGGATAAACTTTGGAGGGTATCAACATGTGCCCTATCAATCTGATGACATAATCAGAAACTTGGAAGCAGAAGAAGCATAAATGGTGACTAAGAAGCATGATCAAGAATTGATAGATGTTGAGTTGTTGTCTCCTAGTAAAGAAGTATTAGAGTTTGATAGGCCACAAGGCGTATCTAGGAATGTATCAAGGACAAGGACTCGGGATTACACCTATTCTTCTAGAGAGATAAATATTGAGGAGATGAGAAAGGATACTCCTAACGCTATAGGAATTGAAAATGCTAATCGTATCATGGATAAACACAGGGAATTCTTTCAGGAATTACAAGGGGATGCATAGGGATTGATAGAAGTTGCCGAAGAAAAATCGACTAAGTTCTGTGATGATGAAGGAAAATTGAAGGAATTGACTACATAGAAAAGCTAATGTGAATCAATACTCCAAAAGATATTGAAGACAACCATTGTGAAAGATATAATGTTGGATGAAGTATGTGAGAAAAATGAACAAATGATGATGATGGAGATCATGATCCGAGATGTGTTAGGAGATGTAAATACACATAAGTGTGAAGATTACATAGAGCACATGTCTGGAGTTCATTTGTGGCTTAACATAAATTAGTTAATGCTAATCTTGTTAAAATTTTATGCTTAAAACCTTTTTGAAAGGACATGTCCTTCCACCTACTAAATGTATAAATATCTGTTGTTTATAGTAGAAGAGTAGAAGAATTTAGAATAGGATAGATTTTTGTAAGCACAATATCTTCATAATGATGGCATTCAAGAAGACTATGTTGCATGTATGAATTTTGAGGAAGATAATGAAAGACTATTGATTTGGTGATTTCATTTTGGTATCAATTGTTTGTTGGAGTTTTTTGATTAATTGATTGTCTCCAATCTGATGTTTCTTGATTGTTTAAATTGAAGTATCAAGTATATGTTCAATTTATCAGTGTGCATTTTTTGTTTCTATGTGATTTGATTTATTGGGTTCTTTAATGAAGAATTAAATTCCTTTCAATCAATTACAGTAATCTAGGAATGTTATTTGGATCAGTAAGAAGAATTAGATAATTAGATTTGATATTCTTCCTTAAGTAGGGTTTATCAATTACATCCTTGCATGTTTATACCAGTTATAAACACATAATTGTATGCCAAATGATTAGAGAACTTGTTAGATAGAAACCACTCATCGAAGGCTTTCATTTGACTTTGTTTTACCCAACAAGGCACTGGTCTCCTTTATTTTCAATACACTATCTTTATTCATTTCATTTGACATCTCTTAATTGAACATATAAATTTTCACTTTGACATTGCATATACAATTTATACCAAATTGGGATCATATCTTTCCAATATCAAATTGCCATTTGTGGATAGTTAGGTCAAGTAGCAAACATAATTCAAAATTTAAAATCTGTGTCATTCATATAGGTGCACCCACCTAGGTTTATCAAAGCCTTAAGAGTAGAAGGTTAAACCATATTGGTTGGCCTTGTTAATTGGCCAATAACGTAGTGAGATTGTGGCAACCTCTCATGGTTCATTCAAACCTGAATTTTTGAGACCGAACAAATTGACGACTCCATTGGGGAAACTAGAGAGAAGTTTGGTGGTAAACAACCTTTCCATATAGATTCATTAAAATAAAAGAATAATTTAAATTTGAAAATCTACTCCATTGGGTAAAATAATAAAACCTTTGCTCACTTTAAAAAAAGTGGGTGGCAACTCTGAATGAACAAAAGCATTGAGACTGATACAATAAGATACAAATTAGAAAGGAATCGACCTAGAGTTTAGACCATCATAGTTTATCACAACATGCAAGGAATGAGATCTTTGTACAAGGAGGTGGATGGTCCTAATGACAAGGGTAAACGAACTTATAAAAATGATCAAGGCAAGAAGGTATTCAATGACCTAGATCTAGCCACAAAAAAGGGGATATCAAAAGCACCGATGGAAACACACAACTCATATGAGGCATTAACAAAGGAAAATATCCCATATAAAGAGCTTCATACTCCTAAAGAGAAGACAAATCCCTTCCATCAAATAAGCCATGATAAATATGAAGATTTCATGGCTGAATTTGAAGCTGAGAAGAGGAGAGAATTTGAAAGTGAGCAGAGAGTTGCACTTTTTGACGAAGGACTTGAATATGAGGCAACATCTAAAGAAAACCATGAACTCATGACCCAAGATGAGACAAATGCACAATGGGAATGTATGAGGCAAGAAATAGAAAGGTCAAGGATAGAATATGAAAAAAGGCTTCAAGCCAAGAAGGAATTTGAAAAATTGAAGTTACAGAAGGCTCAGGTCAAAACATCAATGGTTGATTCACCAAAATATACACCCCCTCATAAGAACAACAATATGAAGCCATCAAATTCCCCACAAGTCCACCAAAAACAGCCAAGGAATCAATATAGATACACAAACACTCCACGACAACACTGAAATATGCAGTCACCTCCTCATCAACAGTACATACCCCCACAAGGTCCATAATATGTGGCAAATAGTAACCTACTATACGAGCATCAACATTTCAAAAATCCCCCTCCACAGTACACAACCATGATTAGACAATTTGATTTTGTTGGATTTCAGATATACTCTTACCCTCTGGACAACAATTCGAGGAACCTAGTCCCTAAGTTCACAGGAAGTAATGCAGTTATAGCCAAAGAACATCTGAAAAACTTTAAAGTAGTCATTGAAGACTTGGATATGCAGTACGAGGATGTATAGATGAGATTATTTCTGATGTCACTAATTGAGGATGCTAGGTACTAGTTTGATAGTCTACCAACAAAATCCATTTATTTCATTCATGTATTTCATGAACAGTTTCTTCAGCAGTATGGGAATCAGTGTGCATCATATTTTTCTTTGCACGAGTTAGTGACTATCCAAAAGCATCAAAATGAGTTAGCCTTTGATTTTAACCAAAGTTTTGTTAAATTACATAAGAAAATACCTCAAGGATCCAAGTTGGCTGATGCTACTACGACGAGTATCTATTTGAAAGCCTTTCATCCCAAGATAGCATATGAATTGAGAAATAGATGTCCTAGGAATCTGGCTGAGGCCCAAAAGATAGCATTAACTATTGAAAATAATAGGAAAGTTGTAGGGATGTTTTCTAAAAGGGAAAACCCTAGGGTTCCCCAATATTTTCCCCCAAAATAGACAAGAGAACACATATAGGAATGAAAGGCCAAGGCTGCATGACATGCCTTATAATACAAACTGGAAGGATGGGAATCCGGTAAATGATAGACCAAGAAATAAAGAAACATCGGATCCATTAAAAAGGAAGGGAGCATATATGGTAGATAAGAGTCCCTGGTGCTCAGTCTGTTACTTACCACATTCCCCAGAGCATTGTGTAACAACTCGGTCAATACAAGAAGAAGACACACTGGAAAATGATGGCGGTGAAGACCAAAATGTCTATCTAATTTCCCACACTCTTAACTCTTTGGAGCAGGAATATGCATCTTCGGAGGAGGAAGGATATGAGTATAATGTAGATCACCAAAAATACAATATTCACATGGCAGAGCAACACTTTTTTTCTAATCATGAAGAAAGTGATAATGAGAAAAATCCCCATGTTGCATCAAGTCAGACTAATAGATGCAGTATAAGGAGACTAAGTGAAGAAGATATTAAAAGATTGACAATTGCAGTAGTGGAGGAAGCTAGAAACTAATATCGTTTGAGAAAAAAAATAGTGAATGGAGATGAGGGTGTCCCAAGGGGTATATTTGTAAAAAATAAAAAAGTATCAAATGAGACATGAAAAAGGACAGATGACAAAAAACTAGAAAAAAGGGAATAGAAGGGATCTCCTAAGGAGGAAAGTAAAGAAATTCGCATTGAGAAGAAAAATCTAGATCAAACATCCAAAAGGGAAAAAGAAGAGAACAAAGGAGAAATGATAGAACCTAAAAAGGTAATCAGAACCAAAGGTACATCCTTTGATTTCATACAAGCCTTATCTCTATTGAAGATATCTATCCCATTAATTAAAATGATGAAGATTAACGAATATAGGGAAGGTGCCATACAATTAATTTCCAATGGGAATCAAAATATGAACCTTGAAAATAAAGAAGTTTATGAAATGAATAAAAAAGGAAGGAGGTAAAAATTCCAGAGGCCTACCTAATGAACACACAATAGATTGACCCATTCTTCACCACTTTACTCATAAGTAGCAAACTTGTAAGAAATTGCATGATAGACTCAGGTGCCTCCATGAATATCATCCCAGTAGGGGTGATGAAGAAACTTGGTATGTGGATAGATGTGGAAGGAGGTAAATGCTATGCCATGGATAACAGGCTTGTCCCAGTTGTGGGAATAATGAATAATGTGGAAGTAAAATTAGAAAATTACCCACAAGCTGCTTAAACTATTGACATAACCGTAATTGACACACCTCCCTAGTTTGGAATGCTTCTGTCAAGATAGTGGACTGCAGCAGTAGGAGGAAATGTAAACTTTGACTTATTATATGCCACCATACCAGTGAATGGAGAAGAGGTCAAATTATATAGGGAGCCCGAAATGAATCAAATTGTTGAATATGCTCCTCAAGAGAAACTTAAGTGTTTCTATGATGTTGATTTGGGAGTTTTAGAGTAGAACTATCTCAACCTGAGTTGGTAAGCAAAGATCCAATTGATAAAAAAAAATCTGAAAATCAACAAGGAATATGGAAAATGTACTTCAATGGAGCATGCAGCCAAGAAGGTAATGGAGCTGGGGTAGTTTTTATATCACTTGATGGTTCAACTTTAAAATATTCATTTTTATTAGCATTTGAATGTACAAACAATGTGGTGGAATATGAAGCTTTGTTGACCGGATTGAATTTAGCTATTCAACACAAGATTAAACTATTAAAATTTTTTGGAGACTAGGAGCTAGTTGTGTCTCAGATCAGATCGAAATATGTAGCAAAAAATAAAAGGCTGAAATAGTACAAAAATGCAATATGGGATACAATTTAACTATTTCATGCTTTCTCCATTGATTGGGTGGACAAATCAAAAAATATAATGGCTGAATTCCTAGAAAATGTAGCACTAAAACAAGATGACATCATGCTAGCAGGATATCCCAAGTTGAGTTCAAAGCAAGACCTGATGTACCTAACAATGTATATATTTGGAAGGTTTTTAATTATGACATTGATCTTTTGAAATTCCTTCAATGTATAGACCAGTATGAGGCTCAGGAAATTGATTTCATCACCTTTGTGGAAGAAATAAATGGAAAACAGATAGTATTCAAAAAGAAGGTCTTACAACTAAAGAATAATAAACTTCTCAAGGGGTTGGTAGCATTGGAAAGAGTATACAATGGAAGTGATCGATCCCTTATGAAACAAACACCAGTCAAAAGGGAAGATATTGAAGAAATAGACTTAGGGACTGAAATGTCACCAAGGAAGGTATATATTTGGAAGAAGATAAGCCTGACTATCTGAAGAATGCTGATTTCATTGTTAAGAAAATATACACATGTGTTCGCATGGTCTTATAAGGACCTCAAGGCATATAGGGAGGATTTCTTTCAGCATGAAATTCCATTGAAAACAAATTCCAAACCAATTGGACAAAAAAAAAGGCCTATTAACCCCACATTGGAACCCAAAATGCAAGAATAATTGGCCAAAATTAGAGATGGAGGTATCATTAAACCTTTGAGGCATTTAACATGGGTATCAAACCTTGTTCCTATTAGAAAGAAAAATGGAGATATCAGATTGTGTCTGGATTTCAGAAATCTGAATGTAGCATTCCTCAAGGATAACTACCCTTTGCCTAACATGGAAGGTATATTGCATAAAGTAATCGGGTGTGAGCGTTTGTCTACGATGGATGGTTTTTTTGGTTATAATCAGGTTAAAGTCACGGAATCTGAGTAGTACAAAACAAATTTCACAACTCCATGGGGAACATATGTATATGTGAGAATTCCTTTTGGTCTAACAAAAGTGGGAGTGACCTTCCAAAGAGCTATGGACTTAGCATTTATAGACTTGATTAATGCTATAATGGTGGTGTATCAAGATGACCTTACTGGTTACTCAAAAAGAGATGAAGATTATTTGGAACATCTTGAAAAAATATTCATTAAAGCTTTAGAATATGGCATTAGTTTTAACCCTAAGAAATGTCATTTTTCTGTTACAGAGGGAAAAAACTTAGGACACATTGTGTCAAAAGAGGGAGTTAGGATAGATCCTGAGAGAGTTGAGGCTATAGATAAGGTCCCTATTCGTAAAACTATAAAAGCCATCCAATCATTTTTTGGGCAGATTAATTTTGTTAGGAGGTTTTTGTCCAACTTTGTGGAAATTGTCAAGCCCATATCAAAGATGCTAAGGAAAGGACAAAAAATTGAATGGACCCCGGAAGCATTAGAAGCCTTTGTATCCATTAAAAGAGCCATTAAGGAAGCCCCTATCCTCAAATCTCCTAATTTCACTAAACCTTTTCAAGTATTTTCATTCGCTTCCTTGTAGACTATAGTTGTTGTTATGTTACAATAAAATGAGGATGGTCATGAGCGACATGTGTCCTTTTTTAGTAAATCTTTGCAGGGATCGGAGTTGAAGTATGAAATAATGGAAAAACAAGCCTTTGCACTGGTGAAGGCCACAAAATCCTTTAGACCATATCTGGTGGGAGCCAAAGTGATTGCTTATGTCCCTCACATAGTTGTCAAAGACATTTTTACACAATCAAAAGTAACAGGGAAGAGGTACAATTGGATTAATAAATATCAGGAATTTGATATGGAAATATAGATTACTAAATTGATAAGAGGCCAAGGATTCACCAAGTTGATAGCAGAAGAAAACATTGAGGCTCTGAGTGAAAATTAAACCAAGATCTCATAGACTAGCTACCTAGTTGAGGACCTAAAACTAGGTGTTATGCGCAGCTTAAGTCAGAAATAGATAAATTGGATGAAAAATGCAAGTTCATAAGAGATGTTTGGACCCCAATCAGAGGATACAAATTGTTCAATTTCCATTACCATACAAGAAATCACTTTGATCCAATATCTAATCCATGCAAGCTCAATTTGGGAAAACTTGTATGCCCTAATGTTTTTGTTGATGTCGAACTGGTGAAATTATTGGCTGGTCATTATAATCCAAACAATAGGGCCATATGTGATTTATTTGGGAACCTGGTGATACATGTGTCTGAGAATGCAATAAGCGAGTTTTTCAGCTTAGAAGGAATATGTAATGAGAAGATCATAAGTGAGGAGCTCGAGAGTGAATACAAAAGAATGGATACCATTTACAAGGTTTGGAGGTTACCCCTACATAAAATTAGGTGCCATGGCAAACCGACTCTGATGGAAGATAGTGAGGGACCACCATTTCATGTGGATCTCTTCAAACCCTTCATAAAGTACACTATGTTTTAGTGATTTTACTATGTTAGCAAAGGAGGGCTACAATTTAATTTTGGATAAGTTAATGCATTACAACATGAGAAAAGTGTCATCAAGGAAAAACTTTGATCCAAAAGGATATATCCATTCCGCCAGACAAAGGATAAACTTTGGAGGGTATCAACATGTGCCCTATCAATCTGATGACATAATCAGAAACTTGGAAGCAAAAGAAGGAGAAATGGTGATTGAAAAGCATGATCAAGAATTGATAGATGCTAAGTTGTTGTCTTCTAGTAAAGAAGTATTTGAGACTGATAGGCCACAAGTCCCATCCGAAAAGGTATCGAGGCCAAGGACTCAGGATTACACTTATTCTTCTAGAGAGATAAATATTGAGGAGATGAGAAAGGATACTCCTAATGCTGCAGGAATTGAAAATCCTAATCGTATCATGGTTAAGCATAGGGAATTCTTTGAGGAATTACAAGGGGATGCGCAAGGATTGATAGAAGCTGCCGAAGATAGATTGACTAAGTTCTATGATGATGAAGGAGAATTGAAGGAAATTACTACATGGAAAGGAAAATGTGAATCAATACTCCAAGAGATATTGAAGACAACCACTGTGAAAGATATAATGTTGGATGAAGCATGTGAGCAAAATGAATGAATGATGGTGATGGATATTATGATCCATGATGTGTTAGGAGATGCAAATACACATAAGCACCAAGATTACACAGAGCACATGTCTGGAGGTCATTTGTGGCTTAATAGAAATTAGTTAATGCTAATCTTGTTAGCATTTTATGCTTAAAACCTTTTTGAAAGAACACTTCCTTCCACCTACTAAATTTATAAATATCTATTGTTTACAGTAGAAGAGTAGAAGAATTTGGAATAGGATAGATTGTTGTAAGCACAATATTTTCAGAATGATGGAATTCAAGAAGACTATGTTGCATGTATGAATTTCAAGGAATATAATGAAAGACTATTGATTTGGTGATTTCATTCTGGTATCAATTGTTTGTTGTATTTTTGTGATTATTTGACTGTCTCCAATCTGATGTTTCTTGATTGTTTAAATTGAAGTATCAAGTATATGTTTAATTTATCAGCACACATTTGTTGTTTGTATGTGATTTAAATAATTGGATTCTTTAATGAAGAATTAAATTCCTTTCAATCAATTACAATAATTTGGGAATGTTATTTGGATCAATAAGAAGAATCAGATAATTAGATTTGATATTTTGCCTTAAGTAGGGTTTATCAGTTACATCCTTGGATGTTTATACCAATTATAAACTCATAATTGTAATCCAAATGATTAGAGAACTTGCTAGATAGAAACCACTTATCGAAGGCTTTCATTTGACTCTGTTTTACCCAACAAGGCACTCGTCTCCTTTATTTTCAATACATTAGCTTTATTCATTTCATTTGACATCTCTTAATTGAACATATAAATTTTTACTTTGATATTGCATATACAATTTATACCAAATTGAGATCATATCTTTCCAATATCAAATTTCCATTTGTGGATAGTTAGGTCAAGTAGGAAACATAATTCAAAATTTAAAATCTATGTCATTCATATAGGTGCACCCACCTAGGTTTAGCAGAGCCTTAAGAGTAGAAGGTTCAACCATATTGGTTGGCCTTATTAGTTGGCCAATAACATAGTGAGAATGTGGAAAACTCTCATGGTTCATTCAAACCAGCGTTTTTGAGACCCAACAGGTCGTAGGACTTGTATGTGCTCACTCCTTTTCCTTTATTTTTCCAAAATATTATCCACATAATCTTCAACTATTTTTTAGATCATGTCATGGAAGATGGGGTCATTTCACTTTGATAGGTCGCTCCTGCATTCTTTAATCCAAATGGCATCACTCTCCAACATTATTCTCCCCATGGAAAAGTGTGTTGTTTTATTTTTATCCTCCTTGGAAATAATTAATTGATTGTAGCCTGAAAAACTATCCATGAGTGATAGAATTTCATGCCTATCTATTAAGTCCACATTGAGATCAATGTTAGGAAGAGGGAAATCATTCTTTGGGCATTCTTTGTTTAAGTCTTTGAAATCAATAAAAATTTTGATGCCCCCAATGGGTTTTGAGACTAGTACCAAGTTTGAAAACTACTCAAGATAATCTATTGGTCAGATGCATCCACTGTTAAGAATCTTTTGTAACTCTAGTTTCACCAAGAGTGTTATCTGAGGGTGCATCTTCCTTAAATTTTTCTTAACTTTCTTGGCTTCAAGATAGACTACAAAGTGATGCATAACTACTTAAAGATCAAGGCCTAGAATATTTGTTAATGACCATGAAAATTTATCTCTCTGCTCTTTCAGGAATGCTGCTAGGTTCTTGTGTTCTTCATCTAGAAGGGATTCAACATAGAAAGTGATATATGGTGCTTCTTTTGTTCCCACATTAACTAGAGTAGCCTTTTCTACTAGCATTGTTGACTTTTTTGGATGCATTTCTCTAAGGGGGAGATTGAATCTTTCATCCTTGGGCACCTCAGAGAGGTTTTCACCCTTGGATACGTCCTTTCTTTTTACTATTTTATGATCAAAGAGTGCCACAGTGTGGTTTTCACTCAAGGATTTGTATGTTAGTTGCATTTCATCAATTTTGTAATTGAAAGATTCAATTGTCTCCCCATAGTATGACCCTGCATCTAGCTCTATGTCAAAAAGTTCTTTGTGATCTTCCCATGATAGGTTGTCATGAAGTCCCATGAATTCTAAGATTGCTTCATCATTTTCAAATTTATCAAGAATCTATTGTCCTTGTTGGTCCATGTCAATGAGTTGTCGATATAATAGGCATAGTTCAGTTGGTTGATTGTTTAGAGAAAAGGATGTAATGTATATCATGAAGAGGTAGTTTTTTTCAAATAGTTCACCAACATCAAGGGGGAAGTCATCTAAATTTGTATCATGTGGTGTAGGTAACCAAGAGGAAGCCTCGACCCATTTAGCAGAAATACCTTTGCCAATAAGGGTGAACTTGTTAGTAGTACAACCAAGACCAAGATTCTTTAATGATTTCTCAGGAATGATAGGTTCTAACAAGCCATTATCATTATGTCCTAGCTTCACATTCTTGTTATAAACCCATGCCTTAATTAGTTGCAAGTCTTTATTGTCATCTTCCATGGGAAGAACATGGATAGGTCATTCATCCTGATAGAGGAGTTTAGAGACATCCTCCTCATTGATATCTTCTTGATTTAGATCCCCCACTTAGTGAACGTATTGGCTGACATCTTGATTATTTCAGTCTCTTTGGTTCTAGATGTGAGTTTCCCATGAGATTGAGGAGAAAGAGGTAGCTCTCCTAAGACAAAGGTATCTTTTAGTAGCTTATATTTTCCACAACCATCATCCTAGATCACTGCTTTGATGTCAGCAATGTTCTGCACAATACATGTATTCGTTGCTAAGGTAGATGCAAGGGATGATGGATCAATAAATGAGGTAGATATGGGTATAGGCCCTTCATAATTTTTAGGCACTTGGGTTATCTTATAGAACTTGGCCTCAAGATTCTTGCGGTACTAAAAATGCTCAGGATCTCCAAAGATGGTATTTTCTCTACCCTCAAAAGGAAACTTGACACATTGATGGTAGCTCGAGGCAAGATATTTTAAGGCATGGATCCATGGCCAGCCAAGAAATATGTTGTACAGAAGATCAAGATCTAGCACTTGGCATTTATTTTTTGTAATAAATAGGTCCCACTTGGATGGGTAATGCAATGATGCCTTGGGATATTTTCTCTTGGTCATCATATGCTCAGATGGTTGTACTTTTTGTTTTTTCAATAATATGTTCTAAGTAGCCCAAGTATTTAGCTTAAGGGTACAAATATTCAAACCAACACCTCCATCTACTACAACTCTTTTAACCTTGGTCTTATGAATGAAGACCTTGAGGTGGAAAACATGATTATGAGATGGTTGTGATGGTAGGTCTTGTTCTGAGAAGGTGAGAAGGTGATTAGTAATATGTCCTACCATAGATTGAAACTATTTTATATCAATATCCTCAGGGACATATGACTCTAATAATGATTTCTTTAAGATTTCCCTATGTGTGGGGGATAGCCTCAATAGTTCTAAGATTGATATGTGTGTTCGGGTCTTCTTAAGCTAGTCTGAGATATTATACTTGTTGGGATTTGATATTGGAAAAGTAGGATATGCCCTAGACTGAGATGTGACTCCTTGGATAGTGACCCTTCCATGTCATGTGGTGACTCCACACTCTGCACTAGGTCCTTTTATGTTGACAACAAGAATGACGCTATCACAAGAATCAACCACGTTTGAATAACTATGTTGTATGTTTTTGTAATCCTTAGCTTTTTCGTTGTTGTTCCATTTGTTATGACTTGGCATAAGGTTCTTGTTTATATTAAGATCCTAATTCCCAGCTAGTACTTCAACAGAGATGGTGTCATTCTCTATGAGGTCTTGGATGATATTCTTGTGTCGCATGCAATTTTTCATCGTGTCCTTTGATTTTTTTAAAGTCACAAAGATCATTCTCATTGTACCAAGATGGCTTCTCTTGTGGTTCTTAGTAGTTTTTAAAGTTGGGCAATGTTATCATATTTGACTCTACCAAATTTTTCATGATGGTTTCGATAGGTTCATATAACTGTGTGTACTTGCACTTGGGATAATTGTTCCTATTGGTAGTTCACCTTTGTTGCATCTCAGTATTGTTGATCTGATTGTTCTAAGGGAGTGTTGTTTGCTACATATTTGGTTGAACATTAGAAAATTAATTGTTCTTGGGTCTAGGAGCATTTAGGACCACCTTAGCATCTACCACACCATTATTTTTCACCATTTTATTTTTAGCCCAAACACGAGCTTTGTTATTTGAAATGGTTTATCGGTGGTTGTATGCTTGATTATTTCCCTATGAGATTAGAGCTCGTTCGATGTTAAGGGATCGAGGGAAAAAAATTTCATAAGATGTGATTCACTTCATTTTCAAGTGGAAAGAGAGATCAAGATCCAGATTTTCTATGATGGTTCCCACTTGTTGTTTGCCAAAAAAGGGTCGACTTTCTCTTAGTAGATTTTTGTCTCCATCGTTGAAATAAATTGGAAAATGATTCTCCTTTGGTTTGTTTGAGAGTGTACAACTCTTCTAGACTAACACCCATGTCAAGGTTGACAGAGAAGTGATCGATGAACTTATCAATTATTTCTTGAAAAAATTTGATGCCCAAAGACAAATGAGAAAACCAATCCATAGCATGACATCTTAAGCTTCAAGGAAAAGAGACACATTAAATAGGAATCATTGTAAGCCACCTCCATATAGATGATTTTGAATTATTTGACATGGTCCATGAGACTCCCTCTCCCTTTTTATTTATCAAATTTGGGGATTTCAAATTTGCAAGGGAATGGCACCATTGTGATTTTTTGGTCAAATGGATAAGGACATAGATTTTGTGTGTGGGGCTTCTTTGTCTTTCCCATTCGAAGGTCTTGCATTTCTTGGGATAGCACCTTGAATCACAATGCTAGATCATCATGTAGTTTTGGTTGATGAACATATGATGGGATGATGGATGAGTTGTATATGGGATTCTAATATGATGGTGTGTTGTATGGGGTGTATAGTGGAGTGGGGTTATGTGAAGGTGATAGAGGTGTTGATGTATATTTTCCTAACATGTTTGGATTGATGATGTTCTATTGAGGATTATAGTGGGAACTTTTCTATTGTTGTTGGTATTGTTGATGTTGGGCATATTGATGAGCTAGTAAGGCTTGTTGTTGTAGTTGCACCACAAGGGTTTTCTTTTGGGCTTGTTGTTGTTGTGCCATTAGGGCTTGTTGGGCTTGATGTTGTTGTTGCACCATGAGAGCTTGTTTTTGGCCTTGATGTTGTTTCTATGCCACTAAGGATGCTTGATAGGCTTGTTGTTATTGTGTTGCTAAAGATTCTTGATAAGCTTTTTGTTGTTGTTGTTGTTGTTGTGTAGCTAAGGTTTCTTGATGTTATTTCTATTATTGTTGTTGTTGTTGTATGGCTAAGGTTGCTTGTTGTTTCTATTGTTTTTTTTCAACTAAGGATGCTTGTTGTTGCTATTGTTGGATGGATTTCAGATAAGCTTGTTGTAAAGCAAAGGTATGAGTTTGCAATATAGGAGTAGTTGGTTGTTGAGACATTTGCGATGGATTTTGGGTGTTAATTTTTTGGATGGGTTGTGAGTTTCCTTGGTTCAAAATTCCTTGTAAGATGGTGGATTGAGGTGGGCGAATGTATGTTTTAGGTACCATTTTATTTTTCATAGTGAAGGGGACTATGAGGAAAGATGAGGATGTTGTCATTATATTTTATAATGGTAATGACATATTAGGACTTTGAATCCATTCATTAAAAGGATTCCCTTGATAGATGCTAATAGGTTGTCATTAGGTCCTACTACTTTAGAATAATTGAATGTCAATTGTCGACCGGGTAGTGTCCAAGACAATTTGCAAAAGGAGATTATTTAAACAACCCATTTTTAATATTTAGTTTTTCTTTTAAACTACAAAAATCGAGACTAAATCAAATCCATTACTACTTAACTCAAAAAATGATCTTACTCTAAGAAAATCCAGGAATACTAAGTTAAAAATCATAAGACAACTAATCTGGAAAAAAATACTAGTAAACTAGAAAGCAAGGAAACAAGTAAACTAAACAACTGGTAAACTATAGAAATAGAAAAGTAAGGAAACAAATAGTTAAGCATCTTCTAAATAGTAAAGGAATATTGTCAACTACAAAAGGAAACTTATACAAATTAAAGACAATGGTGCTCCAGAACAATTGAATTGAATTCTTCAACAACTTGTTATTTCCTACTAAACAATAATTTATCTTAAACCAAGGGAATAACTTAATCAGTAAAATATTTATCTATTTAAGCTATCTCCCCTCGAGCGGCCAGCTCGTGGGCTTACTACTTCATCTTTAACTCACATAAACTATAGATTCCCAAATCCCATTATGACATATAGTGTCCATCATTCGAATTGAACAGTTACTAATAAACAAAAACCAAATATCTCATTTCATCAGTGATTTGCAAATTCATGTAAATAGCATAACGATACTTCTTCTCTCTATCTCTTTATTACTTATGAAATTACAGTTTTATAGATAAATTTCTAACTAGATCTTACATTTGCGATGGCATAGATTGACATTGAACAATTATTCCTTAAATTAAAACTAACTTGATGTTTTTAAAGCTTTTAAAACATGTAGAAGGCTCGAGAAGAGCCATTAAAGTTTTGAACAATGAAATTTTTAAAGAATTGAAACTTAAACTTCAGCGCATCATCTAGGCATCTAGGAGTGGGTTTGCAACATTACTTTGAGGCACATGTTGGCTACACTTTTACAACAGCTACATGATGACCTATTAATCCCTACAAAAACACTCAAATCAACCCATTAAACTTGCTTTGGACAATTTCCTCAATTGATCAAAAGAAAGGAAGAAAGCATAATTTTTCTTAAAATAAGTAATTAATTCTCCTAAAGTTTAATGAATTGGCATAGGCTTAGGATTGAATTAGCAAGAATGAGCTTTCCAAATTTTTTTATGATGAGTTTTTTTTTACCTCATCATTTCCTCCCCTACCCAATTTCTGGCAGGTCCTCCTGCTCCATAGTTAAACCCTTGAGTTTTATTCCATTCTTCATAAAGAGTACTAAGATCATGAGTTTCCTTGGCTGATGCATCAAAAGTTTCAGGGTTATGAATGAACCCTCTATGGAGCATCACACTCTCTCTCCACTCTGTAAAGATTCTATCATTATGATCTTTGGAAATATTAAAAGTCAGGGGTGGATTAAGTAGAAAAGGGGGCATGCATTTCATTCCTATCCACTTTGTTCTAAGTGTTTTCATGATTTTAATTAAAGCATCAACCCTTATGAATGACCATCTGATGTTTAGAGGAGAAATAACTTCTCTTTTCTTTAAATAAGCTGGAAGAGGGGTGAAACTTTCCTCGCAGGCATGCCATGCTTTTCCAATTAATTTCTATCGATCTGCTATGAAATTGTCATAACACATCTTAAGGCTATTGCCATATCTTTCCCTCATCTTTTCATTAACCAGAAGAGATAGAAATGTAGCTTTGAACCCCTCAAGCCTTGAATTTTGGGACCTAATCTAGAGACCCACTATTTTTCTGCCTATACAAATTCTTTCATTCTATCTTACCAATGAATTTGATTTCTCATATTTGAGAGAAATGCCCTCAATTCTACCTCTCCAACAAATAGATTAATAAAGAAATTTGTATGATTTTCTAATAACAAATCGTGCAGAAAGAATTCACAAATTAAATCCTAGTCTTCAGGAGTTGATTCTACAAATATTTTTACAAACTCTTTGTCATTAGGCTCATAGGGTTGATCATTATAGATCCTAAATAGTTTCCATCTCAACCATTGTTCATTCAAAAAAATTGAATAAATTCTCGATGGCCTTCTACAATTCAACAAACAGTCCATCACTTGACATACATCCTACTTCCCTCTGTAGGCTTTGTGAAATGATTCCTTTAGGAGTACTAGTTCTTTCTTGACCCTATGATTTTCAGTTTGGACATTTCTGAGGAAGTAACACTTTTCCATCCATTTTGTTAGCAGAGGTGGAATGCTGACCTGGAACCAATCAGTTACAAATGGTTTAGTTTGAATTGATTTGGACTTAGTTTGAGGTCTCACGGTGTATTCCTTTAGATCCTCTTCTAGTTCAACTACTCTGCTGATAGAAGTGTTGAACTCCTTGGTCTTTATTTTCTTGTCTTCGTCAAAAGCTGAGAGCATGAGCATAAAATTATGTTTTATTTTTCCCATTTCTACATCTTTTTGTGCAATATTTTCTCTATAAGTTTTATGTTTTTCATACTGCTCTTGTAATTGTTCCTGCAACTTATAGATGTTTGTATCTTTGTCTTGCAATTGTAGCTTTAAGTCTCTTATTTCCTAATCCCTTTTATTTATTATAGCAGTTTGTACAACCAATTCTTCTTTCTACAATTCTATAAATTCATTATTTTTAGACAATTGCCTCTATAAATCATCAATTTCTAATTTATACTTTTCTAATTTAGCATTGGCATAATTGGTTTCAATTGTTTCAACCATTTTATCTACAATGGGTGACAAATTTTCTGGCACACTGCAATCCCCTTCAAGTTCTCTACCCCGAGTTCCATCAATGAAAATTTCCTTCATATGTGTAGAATGGAAAGGAAATACTTCACCTGAATCCTTTTTATTTAGGGGTGTTTCATCTTCACTGGCTTGCTCTGAAATTTCTATGGGTTCTTGTGGCTGCTTAGGCTTTTTTATTTTGTGAACTTCCCTCCTTACCTTGTATTGGGGTTTCAGAAAATTTAGAAGCCAACCGCTTACTTCTTCTGAGTGGAGGTGATTCCTGCAAAATGATAGGTGTTGGATTTTTCCTTGTTCTCCTTTTTCTTGGTTTACTTGTGTCAGAATAAACAATATTAACCTGTTCTTGTAGGTCAGGGGTTTGGAATTTATCACCACAAAGATCTAGAAAATCCTCACTAGGAGTGGTGGGATTAAGAGATTTCGGAGCCAAAGAGCCCTTAGGGGAAGTTGCTCTTGATGATGGAATAGACTTTTGGGATGATTCCCCTAATTCTATGGTTCTTGCAATTGCAGGCTTCTCCATTTTCTGTAAAAATTTCTCCCATTTCCCTTTGGATTTCTTTTAGAAGTGATACTTGCAGATTAGTTGAATTAACCCATGGTGTTTCAAAAGCCCAGACCCTATTTTATATCTTTCCATGGAAGTATTTAAGGAATCAAACAAGAATTCTAGCATATTAACCCTAAGAGTTGGGTTCTCCTTTCCATGATGTAGGTGGGTCAACATAGGAAAGGCACGGCCTACAACTGTGGTAAGCTGACCTTCACAAGTAAAGTACTTTATAATCCATGCAATGATAGTACCCCAAAGTTCTAATATGGAAGTTCTCTGGAACCCTTTGTTTTGCCCCCTGGTACTTATTACTACCATTGGATATGGGTCTCCCTCTCTAACAAACAATTCAGCTAATTTTTGGTATGTTACTTGAGAGGTTTCTTTTATATTTATGCCTTTATGCTCTAATCTAGATAAGCGAGAAATAATCTTAGAGCTTACCTTGAAACACTTCCCTTGAAGTAACGCTTCACCATTGGTGTAGTTCTCAGCAAAGGATCTTACCAGCTTTTCATTATGGCCTTCAAATTTCCTGATGAAGTTTAACCACCCTGCTTCCTTGAACAATTTGGAGATGTTACTCAACCCTAGTAATTTTTCTCAGAATCTAGCTCTGCCTTTCTTTTTCCACCCCCCATTTACTGATTTCATACACTGCAAGAAATTCAATCTAGCACAAAGCTCTCATGTAGGTTCTTTTTTGAAAATATTGCCTCTAGAATTACTTATTTGTTTTATTTGCAGCGTATGCTTCAATGATTTCCAATTTGCATGGAGGTTTTGTTAGTGTAATTAATTAATTATTACACTAGCATAAGTTAACTTAGGTTTTAATTAATCATATTAGTCCTAAGTTGCATTTAATCATTTAATAAAGTTGTTGAGATAAGATTCCCTTCTAAAAGATGAGTTGTCTTTTCTGGAACTTATCTACATCTTGTTATCATTCCCTAGGTAGTTGGTTAGGGTTTCTTGTTGCCACATGAAGTGTGATTTGAACACTTGGCAACATCCTTTGCATTTTAGGTTTAGCACTTGCCTATATAATCAGGCATATGTATTCTGTGTAAACCATCTGATAGATCATAATAGAATCTCTATTTTGAATGCCATTATCATACTTTCTTTGTAGTTGAATATTTCTTCCTCGCAAAGGTCCTCCATTAAAGATTGTATTGCAGCTTCATCAAAGACACCTGTGCATCCATCATTCCAACATGGTATCAGATCTATTCCAATGAAGGTTCATCCCAGGATCAAGAAAGTTTGGTTAGTGAGATACTTTGGCAAACAAGGGTTTGTTGCAAGTCATTTTTTATTGGAGTTGTCATCATATTTGCTTCAAAAATCTAGTTTTCACTCATTTGTAAGAAAAATGATTTCTGGGTTTTGTAGTCAGCATCGAAATTTTAATTGGGTATCTTTTAGATTTTGCATATCTTACACACATCTGGAGAAAATCATAGTCTAAAAAGCATCGGGCGTCATTTTTCTCCTGGCTGAAGATTAAAAAAAATCAATTTTTCATCTTCTGCTTGTTGGATCAAGAAACGATTTCTGGGTTTTATTTCTAGCATCAAAATATTTCTGGGTTTTTATTTTTGTCTACAAAAATGAGTAGATTTTCCAAAAATCAAATTAGAAATAAACGTTTTTACTAGAAAACTCGTTTCTTACAGGCTAAATTCAGTTTTTTTGAAAATTTCATAACTTTTGGTCACGATGTCCATTTTTGGCAAACGAGATATTGATGGAAAACTTATTTCGAGCACTTCATAGTAGTGTAGGCCATTTTTTCAAATTTAGTCATCTACACAAATTTGAGGTTATTTTTCATCATGGAAAAAGATGTGAACATTGGTTTGTGCATGCACTCTTTTTAATTTTTTGTTTATGCATATTTAGGCATTCTCTCCTTTTGCAATCATTGGGTATTGTAATAAATGAACTGATATAAAGTTCCATCAAGGGGGTTTCTTGCATAATAATCTGATTAGAGTGTGCATGCACTTTGATCTTCATTGTGTTTTGATGACAACTCGCATGGGTTGTAATTTGGTTTCTTAGTTTCTTTTGGCCACTTTTTTGTCTTAGCTTGACACATATTAGATTCATTTCAGATCCATCTCAGTTTGAGGGCCACTAAATTTGTGGTTAATGTTCTTGAGTCTTTATGGTACTTTTTCTCATGGAAAAATTTTAGTCTCAGTTTGACATCAGCATCGAGATTCATGGCTTCCAGATTCTATCATCGTCTTTTCATCTATTGTTGCTTTATGGATTTTAGGGTTGTTCCAATTTGGTGTTTTCGAGTGTTTCATGGCATCGGGTCTGCTGTTGCATTATTATGATTCCGATATGGTTTCTTGTAAACAAAAGTATCTTTCCTTGCTTGCCAGATTGCGGTTCCAGTGTTACTCCACAGTGTTCTTCCAGTGCTTCTTTGTTGTAGTAATCTCATTGTAAGGGGGTAATCCCACTGGGTTTTTCTTCTCTACCTCATTATTGCATTTGTACATAGGTACCTGATCAAACCTTGTTGCTAGGACCCATTCATGTTCTTTTGCATTCATCTTAGTTTTAGGTGCATGTTTATCTAGTCTCCCTAAGTTGCACTTATGGGGGGGTGTTAGTGTAATTAATTAATTATTACACTAGCATAAGTTAACTTAGGTTTTAATTAATCATATTAGTCTTAAGTTGCATTTAATCATTTAATAAAGTTGTTGAGATAAAATTCCCTTATAAAAGATGAGTTGTCTTTTCTAGAACTTATCTCCATCTTGTTATCATTCCCTAGGTAGTTGGTTAGGGTTTCTTGTTGTCACATGAAGTGTGATTTGAACACTTGGCAACATCCTTTGCATTTTAGGTTTAGCACTTACCTATATAATCAGGCATATGTATTCTTTGTAAATCATCTGATAGATCATAATATAATCTCTATTTTGAATGCCATTATCATACTTTATTTCTGGTTGAATATTTTTTCTTGGCAAAGGTCCTCCATTAAAGATTGTATTGCAGCTTCATCAAGGACACCTGTGCATCCATCATTCCAACAGGTTTACGAAAGGCTTTTCCGTACAAGTGATTGATCACTGAGTGGCATGAATTACTAATTTGAAAGTGAGGTTCATGCGAATTAATTATTCTTTATTTTAAAATAACTACCTATTTAAAGAAAAAATTAATACTTACCCTCGTTCTGTGATCGCATGAAGATCTTAATCCTCACAGATTTGATAGGATGACATGAAGGTGGTGTGAAGGTATTGGGTGAATATCTGATACATCTATCTTTCTATTTTTTCTTTAGTTCTAGAGCATCAGGATTTGAAAACATCAAGTTCTGAAGCATCGGTATCATAATGTTCTAGAGCATATTTGGGGGGTACTCTGGAAGTTACTTTCTTCTTTTTGAGAAGTCCTGCAAAAATATGGAAAATGTTTAGCCAAGTCCAAAAACAACTGAAGATTAAATGAAGGGAAATATATCAGCATACATGTCCATCTATTTATTTATATATTATATATATTTTTTTATTTTTTAATTTTATTTTAAACAATAGCCTAACATTTTTACTAAATAGACTTTGTCGTGGTAGAGTCAACACATTGGACCTCACCTTGCATTTTGACCATCCTTATAAAGTCTTCCTTGTTGATTGGCTTATGGTAGACACATAAGCGATGACCATTAACCAATAGAGTTCACATGTCACCTTCGATTGGCTTTAACTGAATAGTTTCATTCGAAAAGACTTCCTCAATTTCATAAGGTCCCAACCAGTGAGTTTTGAGCTTTCCCTTATGGTCTTTATATTTAGAATAAAATAACAAGGCCCAGTCCCCATTGTGAAACTCCTTTTCCTTAATATTTTTATCATGCCATACCTTTCATTGATGCTGAATTAGTTCAGTTTGATGAATGACATCTAAACGAAGTTCATCTAATTCGCTCAGTTGCAAAATTCTTTCAACTTGGGCTCTTTTTAAATCTAGACCTAATTCCATTGCCATTCGTAGAGTTTGCAATTTGAACTCAATGGGAAGAAGAGGCTTCTTCCCAAAAACTAGCTCATAAGGATTGAATCTAGTCATAGATTTCTAGGTAGTATTGTATGCCCATACAGCTTTAGGGAGCTTCCTGGCCCAATCTTTTCTTCCAGAAGAGACTATTTTTGTTAGAATATTTTCTAGCTCTCTATTAGTCACTTCTACTTGGCCATTCGCTTGAGGGTGGTAAGGAGATGAATTTATATGGCTTACCTGAAAATGATTGGTAAATGCCAGAAGCACTCAAGACATGAATTGGGGTCCTTGATCAATTACAATAGTTCGAGGGGCTCCAAATTTAAGACAAATTTTATTATAAAGGAAGTCTACGACCTGTTCTTCCCTAGCTATTCTCAAGGCTTGAACTTCTGCCCACTTTGTCAGGTACTCAGTGCAAACTAGTATATACTCTTTCCCTTGAGAGGAAGGATCTATGGATCCGATGAAATCTAAACCCCATTTTTCAAATGGTTCAAGGACTACCTGAGGCTACAATGACATTTCTGAAGAGGCGGTTGGTCTTCCTACCCTTTGATATTCATTAGAATGATGCACATAGTTCTTAATGTCTTTTTGCATTGAGGGCCAATAGTATCCGACAACTAGGACTTTGTGGGAAGTTCTCTTTGCAGAGTAATGTCCTCCTGATGGGTCATCATGACAGGCCCTCAAAATGCTGTAGGTTTCATCAGCTCTTACACATCTCCTCAAAATCATGTCAGGACCACACCGAAATAACATTTCATGAATCCACTTGAATGGGGCACTCTCCCTGATTAATCGCTTATTTTGCTTAGTTGTGAATCCAGGAGGTATATCTTATGCAGCTAAATAATTAGCGATATCTGCAAAGCAAGGTGATTTTAAAGAAACCGTAAATAGATTTTCATCTAGAAAATCATCTGGTATAGGGGTAATGTCATCTTCTCCATGTTTGATTCATGATAGAAAATTGGCTACCACATTATATTTTCCTGGTTTATCAAGAATGGTTGCATTAAACTCTTGAAGAAGCAATAACCATCTCATGATTCGACCATTTACCACAAATTTGTTCATTAGGTACTTCACAGCTGAGTGATCCATGTAAACTATGACCTTATACCCCGTAATATAATGACAAAATTTCTTGATAGCATGAACAACAACCAAGAATTCTTTTTCTGTTGTTGTATAATTCTTTTCTATTGAAGTAATATTTTTGCTAATAAAATATATAGCATACTTCCCCCTATTCTCATCTTCTTGTCCCAAAACCACTCAGATAGCCTCATCAAAAGCATCAACATAGATATGAAAGGGAATACTCTAGTTTGGCCCTCTCAAAATAGGAGCAGAGACAAGTTTTTCTTCGATTGCTTCAAATGATTGCTAACACTTAGATGTCCAGACAAACTCTACTTCTTTCTGTAAAAGAGAGAACATAGGAGCTGCAATTTTACTAAAGCCTTCTATGAATCTTCTGTAGTAATCAGCATGTCCAAGAAAACTTCTTACATCTATCTGAGTTTGAGGAGTTGTCAAATATTGGATGACTTCAATTTTCTTAGGGTTGACCTTTATTCCCTCTAAGGAAATATGATGACCCAAGACTATTCCTTGCTCCACCATTATTAAACATTTATCATGGCTAAGGGATATCTATTTTCCTCAAAAACTTGCAGAACTTGATCTAGGTTTTGAAGGGCTTCTTCATAGTTTGATCCATAGACTATAAAACCATCCATATAAACCTCCACACAGTCATTAACAAGAGCAGAAAATATAACAATAACAACTCTCTGGAAGGTTGTTGGAGCATTGCATAGTCCAAAAGGAAGCACTCTATATGAAAATGTGCCCCAAGGGTAGGTAAACATGGTTTTTCCTTGGTCTTCTAGAGCAACATGTATCTGATTGTAACCATTAAATCCATCGAGAAAGGAGAAATACTTCCTCCCTGCCAAGTTTTCCAGGACCTGGTCAACAAATGGTAAGGGAAAATAGTCTCTATAAGTGGCTTTATTAAGTTCTCGATAGTCTACGCAAATTCTCCACTTCCCATTTTTCTTTAGGACCACCACCATAGGTGATACCCATTTACTATCAGAGATTGGATAAATAAATCCAGCACGAAGGAGTTTCTCAATCTCATTTTTTAGCAAATCCTTTAATGTAGGATTGAGTCTCCTTTACGGCTGGCGAATAGGCCTTATACTAATATCAGTATAGATGTGATGAGTACAAACACTTGGGTGAATTCCCCTCATGTCCGTATAATCCCAAGAAAAATATTTGGATCTTTGCACCAACATATTAAACAACTTATCCTCTTGAGTTTTTGTCAACCAGCTATTGATATTCAAGGTTTTTCTTGGTAATAGCATTATTGATTTTGTTCCAGGATGAACCACAGTTACAATATACATGGGTTGTAACAACGTATTATGAGGACAAATATGAGGTAGTAGTTGGTGAAACCTTGTGATATCCTCATAAAAATGAATTGTTCTAGGAATCATATTTGCTAAGGGACACGACATTCCCATTGTGGCATAACTGTGCTCTATACCACTTATATCAATTGGCTGTCCAAAAATTCTTGGAACATCTATTGTTTCCTCCTCATTCTAAGTTATAGCAAGGCATGCTATCTCTTTTACTAACTCTTCTTCTAGTTATTCCCCATGTTTCTCAATTACCACCATGGCTAGGGAGGCTAAACTATCTAAACCATTTGATTCCTTAGGCTCATCAACCCAAACTTTTTCATGCTTAGTAGGCTTAGTAGGGGGATATAAGAACAAGAGTTTGCTATCCTGGCCATGCGAAATGGTTATTCCTCCTTCCCTACAATCAATCTTAGTAGCAACCATAGCTAGACAAGGTCTTCCAAGGATTATAGGATAGTTATCCTTAGGTTTAAGCAATTGAATCACCTAGAAGTCAACTAGATAATCCCATCTATCAATTTTGACAAGGACATTTTTAATGACACCCTTCGGGATGGCTATAGACTAATTTTCCATTTGTAAGATTATGGTTGTAGGATGTAAATTAGTTAACCCTAATGTTTCCATTACATCCACTTTCATCACATTAATAGTTGCTCCTAGATCCACTAGTCCATTTGGTATTGTTACCTCATTGACCGTAATAGTTATAATAGGACTTCCAAGATCATCGTATTTCAGAGCAATAGTCTTTCTAGACATAAAATCAACTAAATAACCATCAATATGAATGGTTTTTATCATTTTTGGCTTCCTCCCTGGTGTTTTGATACATAAATATTTTATTAACTGGTTTAATTTAGGGATTTCTTTTATTGCTTGCAACAAAGGAAATTCAATTTGCAACTGTTTAATCTCTTGAATTAACGTAGTTTCCATAGCCAAAGATACTTCTGGAGTATTTTCTAGAGTTATGGAATTTAAACATTCTGGATATGGTGCAATCCTTTTCTTTCTTGGAACATAATCCTCCTTATGTTGACTTAAGAGAGGATCCTCCTACCCCTAAGACAAGTCAGCAGCCCCTGCCGCTGAAAAAGGCTCATTGTCTTGAGGACTAATATCCTACTTAGACGATGCGTCTCTTGTTGGACTGGTAGGTTCAGTTTCCTCCTCTATTTCTTCAATGGTTGGTGGTTGAAGAGTTCGACCAAAACTCAACTGCACATTTCTAAAATGTATTGCATTAATCCCAGTAACATTTTCATGTTCGATAGAATAGACTGGTGTATTTTGCCGATTATTTTTAGGATTGGGAAGCGGTTGCACTGGAAGCTGAGGTTGGTTTATTTGCTCATGTTGAGGAGGGTTCTGAGGTGGGGGTAATAGGTTCTATTCTTGATTCATCCTTGGCTCAGTATATAAATGATTTTGTGCCCAATTCCATTGGGGTACTGCATGCTGTTGGTACCACTATTTTTGGGGTTGATTTGGCCATTGTTGATTGCCCCATGTGTTGTTTATCCAATCAGGTGATCCCCATGAAGGAGTTCCCCAACTAGGTTGAGGTGGAGGTGACTGATTCCAAGATGGAGTCCATTGATTATAAGCCCAGTTATTTAGGGTTCTCCATGTAGGATTAGGATTCTATCCATAAGGAAAATTACCTCTTTGACATTGGTTTAAAGCATGTATTTCTTCTTCAACCTGAATGGTTTTTTTCTTAGTATTCTTAATATCCGATAAAAGCTCGCACTAGTTTGTAGGATGATTTTGCTCACATAGCTGAAAAACATTGACTTTATCCAAAGGACACTCACACAACAAGTGTTTATTCCGACACCTTGGACAATAAATTGACAAGGTCTCAGGGTTACGAGTTTTAGCTTGTATACCATCTAGATTGGTATTCAACTGTATGAGAATATCCATTTTTAGATTTGCTATTTCTTTGCGGAGCTTACCTATCTCATTAGACCCTTTAAAAAGATTAGTTTTGTGAATTCCTCCCCTAGTACAGGAGAAATTTCGACAAAGCTCACATATTTCTTTAAGAGCTAATTGAGATATGTCACCTTTTCCCATTAAATCAAGGTTTCGTTGAGCGTCATCATCATGACCTTTAAGAAATATTGTTTTGAGAATCTCTACACTAATGGTCATTTCTCCACATCTCTTAGAGAGGAAGAGGAACCTATAGAGATAATCCTCTAAAATTTAATCCTCTTTTTGCCTTAGCTTAAACAACTCCTCTTTACGATCACTTACCCTATAGTAACTCTGGTATTTGTGCAAGAAAATAGTCTCCATCTCTTCCCAAGATGTTATACTATTAGAACCCAATCCCATGAACCAACGCATTACTGATTCCTTCAAAGTTGACAGAAAAAGCTTCAACTTTTTATTATCATTCTTATAATCATAATTCTGACATAGGACTTTAAATTCAAAGAGAAATTGGTCTGGGTCTTCTGAGGGCAAGCCACAAAAGGTTGGAAGGAATGCTGGAGAAATTTTCTTCATGGTAGTATCATCATCAACATCCAACGTAATAGGATAGGTAAATGTTCTAGGAGCCTGAGGTTCATTGTGGTTAGGGTCAGCTCTACGATCTCCCATGATTTTTAGAAGAGTATGTTCCTCAAAAAAAATTTCCTCTATATCTGACTGTTCTGTCGGTTTCTCAACGGGTAAATAATGGAAAGCCTCAGGTGGAGTAGGCACGATTAATTCTTCAGAAGTGTGGCCTTCTGAGCCTTGGGCTTCCCTATGTATGATAGGTACGTATTTTGGGGGGATTTCTGGTATAAAACAGTCATGAGGGCCTCTTTTCCTGACCATGCAGAAAAGAAAGTTGACTAAGATATTTTTGGCATAAAACTTTGTTATTCAAACCATCTCGTAATAACACTCTAGCAAAAAGACTTCCAAAGGATTTTTAAGAAGTGTCCTTGACAATGGTACCAAAAAGTGATAGGTTGTCATTAGGTCCTACTACTTTAGAATAATTGAATGTCAATTGTCAACTGGGCAGTGTCCAAGGCATTCTATAGAAGGAGATTATTTAAACAACCCATTTTAAATTTTAAATTTTTCTTTTAAACTAAAAAAATTGAGACTAAATCAAATCCATTACTACTTGACTCAAAAAATGATCTTACTCTAAGAAAATCCAGGAATACTAAGTTAAAAATCATAAGACAACTAATCTGGAAAATAATACTACTAAACTAGAAAGCAAGGAAACAAGTAAACTAAACAATTGGTAAACTACAGAAACAAAAAAGTAAGGAAATAAACAGTTAAGCATCTTCTAAATAGTAAAGGAATATTTTCAACTACAGAAGGAAACTTATACAAATTAAAGACATTGGTGCTCCAGAACAACTGACTTGAATTCTTCAACAACTTGTTATTTCCTGCTAAACAACAATTTATCTTAAACAAAGAGAATAACTTAATCAGTAAAAAGTATAATGAATTGGCACAAGATTAGGATTGAATTAGCAAGAACGAGCTTTCCAAATTTTATTATGATGAGTTTATTTTTACCTCATCAGATGCCTAGTGAATTTCCTTGTGTTTGGGATGTGGTCAAGGTATTTCCTTGATTCATGGGATTCATAACCAGGGTGTTATTTTTATTTGGGTTGATGATAGATGAGTTGGATGTGTCTTGTGATGCCAATGGTATAGATGAACCCATGGTAGGATTGGGTAAAGATGTCCCCATTTTCATTGAGGGTTGACTTTGTGATATAGTATTGTCATGCCCTTATGTACTATCATGAGATACTTGATGTGGATGAAGAGGGGTGTCCTTGATAAGTGGACGTTGTGGTGGAGTAATGAAGGCCAAGAGGTTTATGTAGTTATTTTGTATTTTTGGGGATGTGAGGAGCACCAAAGGTAGGTTTCCAAGTGGTTTTTAGAGGCAGAGGATTGGTATCAAGGATACCCACAAGTGTACTATTTTCAAATAGAAGAGCTAGACCAAAGGCTTTGGCAAGGCCAATTGCAAGACTAGGTGCAGATGTTTGATTTATCCTTGAAGGTGGAGTTGTGAAGCCTTGTGCCAAAATTTGTGCAAAAAATGATGGGGAAATAGGAGCTATGTTTTCAAAGGCTCGATGTTCCATGATTTCCTCCCTAGTACGCTCAAAGGGGTTGTTTGTGATGTCCTCTATCTCATATGGTCATATCAGAGATGATGGTTGTTGTGATGGGGTGAATTTACTTCTTGGATAAAATTCTAGAGGATTTGGATCACTTGAGGTAAATGTGACTTTCGTTTTTTCCATGATTCTCTTGTATTGTGATCTTTTCTTTACCATAAATTTTGGGTCACTAATGGGAAATTTGTGTTGAGATTTGTAATGTTTGAACTCTATAGTTGACTCAAATCTAGGTAAAAGAGATGTTCTAAGTCTTTTTGGAGCAATGATGATAATGGGGGATGAAAAGATGGGTGATATGGAAAGTGATCTTTGCAATCATTTTGGGATAACACCTTTGACTTAAGTTTTATGTTTTGATGTTAGGATAAAGGATTTTTATGAACTTGAGAATCTTTAGGGTAGACTCATGACCTTAAAGATAAACTAGTTCAAGGATGATAACTAACTCAACTAATTGGATGGAAAATGATACATTTCACATACATCATAGCCAGGTTAGAGGTTGATTTGATTGATTTTTAAGTCAAAATATGTTGGTATATTTGAAAGTTTTGAAATTTTTCATGAAGTGAAGGATGAGATTTGATGAAGGGGTGGATGAAATGTTTGACCTAATGTTGACTTAGAATGAACCTTTGTTTTCTAGGACCAAGGTAGTGATAATGATGCTAGACCTCTAAAAATGGTCAAATCCTAAAGACCCCATGTTGACTTAGATGAGAGGATAGACAGGGATATTTAAACCTATTTGCTTCCTCCTAGATCGAGTATAATAGTTTCTTAACAAGTGGTTACAATTGTGGTAAAGTACTACAACTCACTTCTTGCAAAACTTTGAATTATGATGTTTATGCCTATAATTATGGGATGTAGATCTTCTCCCATGGATTTTGATTATGTGATAGATCATTTAGAGTAGCTCAGGATCGTGAAAAAGACTAGGATTTTGACTTCAAAAGAATGTATATATTTTTGGATTGTATCTTGAAGTGTGTCTATAAAATTTTACTACCAACTTGTCTCTATTCTTGTGAAGTGCTAAAAGGTGTTTCTTGAGGGCTTTTGGTTTAATATTCCTAAGCTTAAATTGATGACCTATGGACCTTATTTTGGGGATTTATATTCTGTGTGAGATCATTAGAGAAGAATAAGATATTTATTTCCACACTGGAGGTGGTAATATGGGCCTTCTAACCAAAATATCAGCTCTTCATTCTTCTTTATCTAAGATGGTTGCAAAAATTATCCACTAATTAGATGTTTCCTTGGTTTTAAAAGTGAATCTTCTCAAACTGTTGATGATATTCATTTGTTCTCCCTCAATGAATTTAAAGTTCGATTGAATGATAGAATTTGTAAGGTTGGGTTGTTGAGAAGGAGTGATTGGTCTCCAAATGTTCATGTGGGATTCAATTGTGTCAAATTTATCTAGCTTAAGTGAATTGAATTTACAAACACTCCTCTTGATTATGTTTTCAAACTAAATATTTATGTTTAAAACATCTTAACTTTCACAATGTCCATTTTGTGAAAATAATGAGAGTAGAGCCATAATTTCCTTTGTTGTCTTTGGGAAATATGGATTGATACTAATTCAAGATACCTAGAAATCGTTAAGAATAGAAACCCTTAGGACAAGTAGTAATATCAAGACTAGATCAAGAGGTATCCATATTTAAACCAAAGTGTTTGGAATTTTGAGGAAGATAGTGAATGTTTGTTTTTGTAATATTTTACAACCAAGAAATGTATCAAAAAGACCCACAATCATTTACAACCCTAGGTTTGAAATGGCTATACTTGTTCAGTCCCCACTTGGATTTCTCCAAACACTAAACAATGTGAGCAGTTATTGATTTTGGTGACATTGATTCCCCCTTTCTCGGCACACACTTCTCCGGACCACCAAATCTCAAAATCATTAAAATTCGGAGATCAAAAGGATTTCTCTCTTTCTACAATTTAATATTAAGAATGTGGGGTGGCATCAGAACGATCGTTCTTGCACCAACAATTATTAAGGATTTTGGATTCTAAACAAAGGTTCGTAATAAGGGCTCCTAGTTTAGGGGATACAATGATAAACTCCATCAAGAGGTTTCCCAACCCTTAGAACAAGGGATTTATGTTGGAGATTTTTGGATATTCTTGATATGTGGTTTTCATTTATGTCAACACTATTGTCATTAATGTCTTTAAGGTTGAATATGTCGAGGATATTGAGAAAATTGTAATAAAATAAGTTACAAGTGGTTGGTGATGCAGTGGAGTTCAATATGATGGCTAGTTCAGTATATTGAGGATAAGGAGTTGTGGATTAAAGGGTTTGTTTTCAATTATATCTAGTTTATCCATTGAAAGTTTCAGAGGTTTGCATGAATATTTGATCAAGTTATGAGTATTGATGTTCTGACAGTTGTTTTGTTGTTGTAGCTGGTGTTTCTAAAAGAAGATGATGTCATTCTAGTTATTTGAGTTTTTGGGAATTCTTATGTGGTGATTCATGATTCTTGTGGATGTTTCTAGATCATGCTCTATCTATGTTGTTGGTTCACATCAATTTTTGTTCTCATGATTGGTGATTTTTTGCTGTGAGTTCATGTTTTTCATGTTCATGACCGACAGGGTGATTGTAGTGTGTTTTGGATCTTCAAGGATAATTGTTCTAGGTGTTTCATGTTTGAGAGATAATTTTTTGGGTCCTTACTATGTTCTAGCCAACACTATTTGATTCACATTAATAAATTGTTTATTATTTTGGGTCGATAGTTTGTACACATTTTATATTTTGTTGGTCCCACATGTAGTTGATGTTATCCTTAGTTGTGGATATATATGATCAATTGTGTATACCATTTGATGCATGGTGTTAAATGAAAGAAGTGAGATGTGTGAGTGCTAAGTGTGAATAATGTTCTAATATTTTGAAGGTAGAATTAAAGTGCAAAGAAGAGCAAGTAGAAGGAAGTGTACATGTGCTTAATTGGAACTCTAATCAAGAATTTGTAGATGCTATATTTTTAGTTCAAAATATCTCAGATGGAATCCGAATGTGACCATAACATAATGTGTCTTCCTTTGGGTAGTAAGATTTTTGTATTTGAGTAGTGAGCTCTAGGGAGTGTGCCTAAATGCATGTGCATTCCCCATTTGTAATACTTTTAACAGAGTATAAACTTGTAGATTGACCTCCACCACAATTTTTCTCCTAATAGGGTTTCCACACAAAAATCTTGGTGTTATGTGTTTTTTTGATGTGGTGATGGTTTATGCTTTCATATTTATTTATCATATCTAAGAATAAGCGTAATAAGTATAATTTTTGTGACAACTGATTCACCCCCTTATCAGTTGTATGCCCTTTCATTTCCAAAAATTGGTATTAGAGAAAGTTCCTTTGGAGAAGCTTGATCACTTGAGGTGATCCAGGATGATGACATATAAGAAGGATAGTCTAATATTTTTATGGAACAAATTATTCTTTGTGGAAGACTTGAATGGAGTATCATCTGAGATGCATTGGTGAACCTTACTAGATGATTACAAAGAATAGATATATCATCCCTTAGAATGGTCCTTCTATTGCAGGTGAAATCAAGGAATTCAAATACAATATCAAAGCTAATGAAGCATTATTGAGTGCTCTGACTGATTTTGAAATGAAAAATGTAATGAAGTTGAAGACTACTTATGAGATATGGAAAAAATTGTAAACTTTGTATGAAGGTGATAACCATGTTAATATTGCTAAGCTAAAAAGCCTAAAAGGGAAATATGAAACATTGAGAATGGGTGAATATGAGAACATTACTTCTTTTATATAGAGAGTGAATGAATTAGTGTATAGTATCAGATGTGCTAGTGGAACATTGGATGAATCAGAGATTGTTGCTAAAGTGCTCAAATCCTTTCCTACTGCATACAAACACAAAGTTGTTTCTATTGAGGATATTTGAACTGTGACAAATGAAATCAAAGACATGTTGATTGGTAAGCTTGATTCTTTTGAGTTAAGTGAGTTTGGTGAATCTCTTCCTAAGATAGATTGAATTTTTTTTTCTAGAAAACTATCCAAGTATGAGTAGGAAATGAGAGAGATTGAAGAAGAAGAGAGAAAACTAGATGAGCTTGAAGCACCTCTTGTCAAGAGAGTAGCCAAAGGAGAAGGTAAGTATAAAGGGAAATTTCCTCTTAAATTGTTTTCTTGCATTAAGGTAGGTCATTTTCCGCAAGGTGTCCTGAAAGAGTTCCTAAGACAAGATCTAACAAGCCTAGATTTCAAAGAAGGTGTTATTCTTTTGTTGATGAAGGTGTGACAGATGATGAAATTGATAAAGGAAATGCAAGTTAGGATGATTGGGTATTTATTTCAATCAAGGAAAATAATCTTGTACCTACTGATTCTACTAGTTGCATGAATGTGGAGAAAGCTCTAGCTAGTAGAGTTGAAGAAAAAGATGAATGGGTGATTGATAGTGGATGCTCTCATCACATGATAGGTTATAAAAGTAAATTTGTGAGCCTAGAAAAGTATGATGGTGGTCTTGTAAGATTTGGTGTAATCTGTGGTAGAGGATCCATTTCTTTTGATGGTAAACATAATATTGATGATGCTCTATATGTGGAAGGTTTGAAGCATAATCTCTTAAGTGTTGGAAAAATGGTTGAAAAGGGATATAATCTTCAATTCAAGGATGGAAAGTGTAAAATATTGGGGAGTTCTGGAAATGTGATTTCATCTGGTACAAAAAAAAAGGTACTGTCTTTCACCTAAGTACTACTAATAAAAGTTGTTTCATTTCTCAAGTTGATGAAATTTGGTTGTGGCATAGGAGATTGTGTCATGTAAACTTTGAAAATATTATCAAGATAAGTTCTATTCAGGCATTGAGAGATCTTCCTAAGTTGATAAAACCTACTAATACTATATGCAAGGAATGTTAGTTAGGGAAGAAAACTAGAGTTTCATTCTAAAATAAAAACCATTGTCCAAATGAACTATTGGAACTTGTGCATACTGACTTGTGTGGTCCTTCTATAGTTAGAAGTATACAAGGAGACATGTATTTCATGTTACTTATGGATGATTGTTCTAGATTGATGTGGGTTGCTTTCTTAAGGGAAAAATATGAAGCTCTAGAGAAATTCAAGATTTTCAAGGCTATGGTTGAGACAAAGATAGGTCTAAAGATTAAATGTTTGAGATTAGATAGAGGTGGTGAATTCATTTTCGATGAGTTTAATTCTTTCTATGAAGAGCATGGGATAAAGAGATAATTATCTACCTTGTGGACCCCTCAACAAAATGGAGTTGTGGAAATGAAGAACAGGACAATTCAAGAAGTTGCTAGGACTATGATGTTGGAAGAAATTACTCCTCATATCTACTAGAGAGAAGCTTTGAGTAATGTCATTTATACTCTCAACTGGGTACATGTCAAATGTGATATTGGTAAGACTCCTTATGAGCTATGGTTTGGTCATAAGCCTACTATTAGATACTTAAAAATATTTGGGAGTAAATGTTATATCAAAAGGGATGAAGATATAGGAAATTTTGATGCTAGAAGTGATGAAGGAATATTTCTTGGTTATTCTACTAAAATTAAAGCCTACCAATGCTACAATAAGAGATTGAGGTAAGTAATTTAAAGCACGAGTGTAAAGGTTGATGAAGAAAAATTTAGACCATCCAAAACTTACAAATATGATTCAAACAATCATAATAACAATATAGATAAAGGAAAGAAAGATCAGACTCCAAATCAGGAAAATCAAGAGGAAGAAACTAGTGAAAGTGTAGAAGTAAGATCACAAGAGCCTTAAGTTCAAGAAAAACCTAAGACTCCAAGGTATGTAAGACTAAATAATTCAAAAGATAAGATTATAGGTGATAAGAATAAAGGTGTTCAAACTAGAAGAATAATTGTTGAAGAATATTGTTTGATTTCAAAGACTGGGCCTAATAGTACCAATGAAACATGCAAAGATGAACATTGGGTGGAAGCAATGAAAGAAGAAATACTACAAATTGAGAAGAATTATACATGGATTCTTGTTCCTAGAACTAAGGACAAAAATTTAATTGGAACTAAATGGGTCTTTCATAACAAATTGAATGAGAAAGGTGAAGTTGTTAGAAACAAAGAAAGACTGGTGTGTAAAGGATATACTCAGATGGAAGGAATTGAAGTTATGATATTATTTCTTGCTTATCCTGCTTACAAAAACTTCAAGGTTTATCAGATGGATGTCAAGTCAACATTTCTAAATGGTGATCTGGATGAAGAAGTGTATATTGAGAAACATGATGGATTTCAATTGACTGATCAAGGAGACATGGTTTGTCAGTTGAAGAAAGAATTGTATGGACTTAAGAAAGCCTCGAGAGCTTGGTATGCCAGATTGGACAAGTATTTGTTGAAACTTGGATTTCATAAAGGTACTACTGATAGTAATTTTTATTTCAAGATTGATCATGATAAAGATTTCATTGTTGAAGTCTTTTTTAATGATATAATTTTTGGAGGAGATGACAGTTTGTGCATGAAGTTTGGTGTTGAGATATAGAGTGAGTTTGAGATGTCTATGATTGGAGAAATGAAATTCCTTTTGGGATTGAAAATTTCTCAGCTAGATAAAGGGATATTTATACCTCAGTCCAAGTATGTGAAAGAACTACAAAAGAAGTTTGGTATGGAAGATTCAAAGCCAATTGGTACACCTATGGTGACTGGATGTAAGTTGACACAAGATGATGATTATCCTAAAAAAAATAGACTAGATACAAATCCATGATTGGTGTATTGCTCTATTTGACTCAAACTAGACCTGATATCATGAATGTCATAGGTATTGTTGCAAGATTTCAAGCTGATCCTAAGGAATCTCATGTGACAACTGTGAAGAGTACTTTTAGGTACTTGAAGGGGAAAATTGATTTTGGTCTGTGGTATCCTAAAGAAGAAAAGCTTAATTTGAGTGATTTTACAAATGATAATTGGGAAGGAGATGTGAATGATAGAAAGAGTACTAGTGGTGGTGCATTTTTCTTGGGAAAGAAGTTGATTTCATGGTTAAGTAAGAAATAGAATGCCATTTCTTTATATACTACGGAGGCATAATACATTGTTGTTCCTAACAATTGTAATCAAGTATTGTGGATGAAGCATATGTTGAAGGATATTAGTGTTGTGTATGATGAACCTATTGCTATATTCTGTGATAATTCAATTGCAATTAACTTTTCTAAGAATCTGATGCTACATTCAAAAACCAAGCATATATCTATCAAGTTTCACTTTTTGAGAGAGAAGGTTGGTGAAAAGGAAGTTAGATTGGAGTATGTGCCTACTAAGGAATAGATTGCATATAATTTACCAAGACCTTTCCTAAGGATACTTTTGAGTATCTCAAAGGGAAGCTAGGGGTTATTAACCCTCCTAATCAAAATTAAGATGCAATGATTTGAATTAGTCTATACATTTCATAGTCATATCTTGAGATCTGGATTGATGTTGTGATGGGTGCTACTCAAGGGGAGTAGTTAGATGTTTAGATATGTGGTTCAGAGCTTGTGTGGAGAAAGATAATTTGTACCTTTTCCATTGATGTCAAAGGGGGATAAGAGTCATGTAAAAATATGCGAAAGAGTTGAGGAGAAAAGAGTCAAAACCTAAGGGGGAGAAAGTGTTAAGAGAAAGTATCATTGATGGTGTTTTTCACATCATGTGTTTCCATCAATGCCAAAGGAGGATATTGTTGGATATTGCTGATATGTGGTTGTCATTGATGTCAACACTATTGGCATTAATGGCTTTAAGGATGAATATGTTGAGGACATTGATTAAATTGTAATAAAATAAGTTACAAGTTGTTGGTGATGCAGTGAAGTTCAGTATGATGGCTAGTTCAGTATATTCATGATAAGGATTTTTGGATTAAATGGTTTTTTTTCTAGTATATTTAGTTTATCCACCAAAATTTTTAGAGGTTCGCATGATAATTGATAAAGTTATGAGTATCATTGTTCCGATAGTTGTTATGTTGTTGTAGCTAGTGTTTCTGAAAGAAGATGATGTGATTCTAGTAATATGAGTTGTTGTGAATACTTATGTGGTGATTCATGATTCTTGTGCATTTTTCTAGATTGTTCTATATCTATGTTGCTGGTTCTCATTGATTGTTGTGCTCGTGATTGGTTATTTTCTGTTGTGAGTTTAGGGTATGTGCAGGATCATGATGGACCAAAAAGTGGCGATATATAAGCCATTTGATGGCCCATGTGGCTGACGACTTTTTTTTTACCCAAAATTGATGAAACGAAAAGGGTTTTTAGAGGAGATTCTCAGCTTCCACCAATATAAATTATGCTTTACTTTGAATTTTAAAAATAATTATTATTCATTTTTTATTAAAATTATGAATAAAGTCCTAATTGATAAGTTGATTGAAAAACATCTATAACTTTCAAATGGTATCACATTTTTTGAATCTGAAACATGTGTCACATTCTATGCTTCACATACAATAGGATTAAAAAATAAAATTGAGTTTCATGAATTTTTGACCAAGTTAAGGTGGTTAGACAGAACAGATTTTATATTTTTTAAAATTTGTAATAAAAAAATCATAATTAATTATTTACTTGGAAAAAAATTATAAAAAAATGTGTATCACATCGGGACATGAGTCCTTTACTTTTATCTAAAAGCTTATAAAAAAATATTATCATTTTATTGTGTTTAGGGTGGTCAGACAGACACCTACTTCTTATTTTTACCCTGAAATTTAAATACTACTGCATTGAAATTTCAAATTTTCACCAAATAGATTTTATTTTTTTAAATAAAGGTCTAGTAGTTTAGAAACTACATTCAATTTTCTACAGATTCTATTTTTACATTTTTTTGAAATAATATAGATAACTTATTCAATTTTTTACGTCAAGTTGTCTAACTCTGATTTTCTGTCTTTTTATTGCCACTTAAGGGCATGTTTTTTCCATGATGATCCTGCACATACCCTTCATATTTTTCATGTTCATGGCCGATAGGGTGATTGTAGCCTGTTGTGGATCTTTGAGGCTAATTATTTAAGGTGTTTTGTGTTCGAGACATAATGTTTTGGGTCCTTTATATATTTTGGCCAAAACTATTATATTCACATTAATAAATAGTTTATTATTTTGGGTTGATAGTTTGTACACAATTTATATCTTGTTGGGTTGACATGTAGTTGATGTTATCCTTAGTTGTGGATATATATGATCGATTTTTTATAACATTTGATGCATGGTGTGAAATAAAAGAATCAATATGTGTGAGTTCTATGTGAAAATAATGTTATAATATTTTGAAGGAAGAAGTAAAGTGTAAAGAAGAGTGAGCAAAAGGAAGTGTTCATGTGCTTAACTAGAATTGTAATCAAGCATTATTAGATGCCATTTTTTCAGTTCAAAATCTCTCAAATGGATGTAATTTGAATGTGAATGTAATACAGTGTGTCTTCCTTTGGGTAGTAAGCCTTTTATATTTGAGTAGTGATCTCTAGTAGTGTTTCTACATGCATGTGCATTCCCCATTTTTAATACTTTTAACATACTGCAATCTTGTGGATTAAACTCCACTGCGGTTTTTCCCCTAATAGGGTTTCCACGCAAAAATATTGGTGTTATGTGTGTTTTTGATGTGGTGATGGTTTATGCTTTCATGTTTATTTATTAGATCTGAGAATAAGTTTAATAAGTCTAATTTTTGTGACAATTGATTCACCCCCCCTCTCAGTTGTTTGCCCTTTTGTTTCCAACAATTTATGCATCGTAAAGATACTGTGGGAGAGATACCATGTAACACATCCCATTGATCATAATTTTCATTACAACCACACATTTATATAGCGGTTTGGAAGAACTTGGCTTTAGTTCATAATTGCTTGGGTCATTCCCTCCTTTCAAAGAAAGGAGGTAGGCCCTCTATAGATAAACAATAGAAAGGAATTACATTCGTAGTTAGATTATCTCTAATCATATGAACAAAGAGAGAACACACGCCACACCTTTTTCTCACACTCACAAAGGGGTTTAGTTTTAATCTTAGTTGAAAGATATAAGTGATTTTTCAAAGTGTTAAGGAATGTTTTTGTTTCTCAAGGTCGCCAAATGGCATGAGAGAATTGCATACACATCCAATAACAATGTTGTAAATCAAGACACAACAAACACTTGTAAATTTTAACACCTCAAAGCAATGATAAGTTCATTTTAAGCACCAAATGAAATATGAAGTTACCTTGTTCTATTTTAAACCTAATTGAAGACGATGAAATTTGGGTTTAGTTTTAGTCTCGTTTGAGCATTCAATTTTAAATCCAATTAAAATTTAGTGAGGTCCTAAAGAATAAAGTATAAAGCATGAAACTTTGGGTTATAATTACCCCAAAGTGTTAAATGCTTCTTACAATCATAGAATTTTAAGATAAGAAAGTTTTCTCTACTTTAGCTCCATGTCATTCAACCAAAAAAACTGGGTTAGTCTAACAACCAAAAAAATGTTAGAAGTGCACTAATGATCTAAAAAATCAAGAAAATTAAAGCACAATTTGAAAAAATGGTCATAAAAATTCTTATTGTGGTTGGGCATGCTGCACATGATAGCGTCGTGATTTGAAATGTAGGCATCACTCTATAACAAAAAAAAAGAACATGATATAATTGCAATTTTGACAGGCATCGCTCTAATGGATTTGGGGTTGTCAATGTTTGAAGTCTTTAATAACTCTATATTAAATCAGCATCACTAGATTTTAATCAGTGCCAGTGCATTTAATCAGTGTCATTTTAAATTGAGATAGTGTCACTATATGGTGACACTCTTCAAAGTGTGTAGCTGTATTTGATTTGGGTGTTGCTATAACCTAGAACAAAGCAAACAAAAAAAATATATTTAAAAAATGATTAAATTATTGGTTTTCCCTCCTTCTAGCACTAGAATGTGAGATGAGGATTATTAGGGTGGGTTGATTACACTTGATCCATAATGAATCAAAGCATAATTTATCCACAAAACCTCAAGCTTACAAAAAAAATCATTCAAATTGAAATTTTAAACTAAGAATTTATTGAAACTAAAAACTACAAACTATGAAAGCAATTAAATTCCTACTCTAACCCATTTGAAACGTATCCCGTTTTGGAATTGGTGTCGTGTTGATGTGGAAAAATGACCCTTTCCCAATCTCGTGACTAGTGAGCCTATTTCAATCGATTTTATGGAAGAGAATCGATGAAAATAATGTGATAAATAGATGAAAACCTGATTTATGTCAAAATAAACATGATTTTATGCTAAAATTGATTTAACTATGTAATTTATAAGCTAATCTAATCCAATTCTTAGCTAAAAGATGTAAGCCCTAATTTATAAACAAGCTAAGATGGATGCATGGAAGCCATTAATGAATTTGTTAAGCTATTATGCAACTAAAAATGAACGAAAAAACAAGCTAAATTTGAGTAAGTTGAGAGTGTGAATGCAAGTGAATTCAACAACATAAGTTTGAAATTGAAAGATGGATCCATTTGTCTCCAAATAGTGCTTTATTTATAGGAGATCAAATGAAAAATGAAGGGTTAAGATTGAAAAATCTAATCAATGGTCAACGATGAAAGAAGTTGGAGGCATGGATCATGGATTATCATCAATGGATGAGAATGCAAGATGAGATTTAATCAAGGGTTCTCATTCCTTCCAAACAAGCACACTTTTGACCTATACAAGAGGTCAAAAGTTAACTTGCACAAGAATTCATAAGTTAACTTGCATTTGAAGCTTACTGAAATATTCCCTTTTTTAAATGATTAGAGGAGAGAGAATATTCTTTGGAATATTCTCATGGGTGAGGAAATAGATATTTTGCAAATTAAAAAAACATTAATTGTACAAAAGGGAGAGGAATATTCCCTTGGAAAATTCCCTTGCAAGTGGAAGAATTAGTAATTTGATAATTAAAACAAAGTTTGAATTATGCAAATTAGAGGAATTATATGATATTTATTAAATAATTGATTTAATGGAGATCAAATGAGAAAGTAATGGATGAGATTGATTTGATATATCAATGGTCACAAATGAAAGGAGGGTGAAACATGGATCAAAGATTCTTATCAATGGATGAGAATCAAAGATCACATAGATCAAGAAAAAATCAAGGTCTCACAACCATGCAAACAAACACACTTTGCAACAACTTTAAAAAGTTGTTTCAAAGTTTGTTTGGAGTAATCATTACCTTTTTTTTGGAGGAAAATAGGAGAATATCCCTATGGAATATTCCTTATGCAAGTGGATGAGAATGAAATTAGAAATTTAGTTAATTAAAACTAAATTTGAATGTGGAAGATGATTAATGTGAGGATATTCATTAAATTATTGATTTATTTAATGAAAAGGAGATGAAAATGTGATAATTAAATAGTTTAGGTTATTTAATTAAATAAGAGGATTTAGGGTTAAAATTAAATAATTTGCATTATTTAATTAAATCGGATGAAATGTTAGTGTGAGAGGGGGTGAATTAACCAAATTAGGTCAATTAGATTAATAGGTGAAAATGAGGCATACAATTAAATAATTACACTTATTTAATTAAACAAGCAAAAGGAGGATGGTTTTAAGGATGAAATGATGTTAGTTAGCCAATGTGATCCATGGAGAAATTTTTAGGTGTCAACAATTCCTGGTAAACTTCTTTATGCTTCAACTTAAATTTTTGGATCTGATTTCTTAGTCTCTGAATACATTCACCTGCTTGCCTAATATTTTCTTCCAGATCTTCATTCTCAGAATCTGAGGTCTTTGTTCTCAATTCTTCATCTAAATTAGATCCCTTCATCATTTAGTTAAACCTACCAAGATCTCCTTCAAGTTGTTAAACTTATTCCAAAGGACCTCACTCTGATACCAATTGTTGAATAGAACAACTGAGAGGAGGGTGAATCAATTGTCACCAAATTAAATGCCTTAACCATTTACAAGAACAAGATCCAAATACTGCATAAATGATTTATTAATAAATACAAAAACTAAAAGCCATCGCATAAACACTATAACACCAGATTTACGTGGAAAACCCAATGAGGGAAAAAAAACGGTGAGGATTAACTCACACTATAGAGAACAGAAAAATTGATTACAAAAGGCTCACTACCTGAAATGAGGCTCACTACCTAAGATAAGGCTCGCTACTTGAAATAAGGCTCCCTTCCTGAGATAAGGACTCACTAGCCAAACTCACTATCCATAGGGCTACAACTCAAAGGGCTCACTACCATAGAGATACAAAGAATATGGCTCACTTTCAAAATACAAAAGTCATGGATTGCTGCAAAAATTGAACTAATGAATTACATATTTCTTGTGCTGAAATTAATTCCATATGAAGCTCTTTAAAGGTAGTACTAGGTATCAGTAATCATTCAATATTTTTTCTCTAATCATGCACTTGTTTTCTTTGCTTGCTTTTCTTATTTTGATCTACTACATCCACACACTTTTATGTCTCTATATCCTTCTAGCACAATCTCTCATCTCTATATATTTCAGAGACACACACACACACACATTCACACACACATATATTTCTTACTCATCAATTAGGTCGTCCAAACATCCATAAAGTATTGCAAATGGTAAGTCGTCCAAGATCTTCAAATATCCAAATCATAGTTTGTCGCACAGCTAGAATCAGACCTAAAGAACAACACATCAGACCACATATAATAGCCATCTTCCATGGGAAATAACTTTCGATAAACGGGTCATATATACAGTACTATGTTGACATCAATGACAACCTATTGACATTAATGACAACCATTTGATGCAACCTTCAATCTCCAACACTTTCGTGCTTATGTTGGTTTTACTTAGGATCTTGGATCCTGGGGGCTTCACCACCTCCTTGATCTTTGTTATCCTAGACCATCCAAATTGGTATGATTGGACCCCTCTTGTATGTCTACTTTAGTGTGAGTTTGAAGAAAGTTCATCCTCTTACTAAAGTTGGGTGTAAATGTCGTGTTAAAAAATTTCATCTCTTACATTTTCACACTTCATTTGAGAATAATTAATGATAAATTGGACTTGATATCACCTTGATCTAGTGTTGTGATGAGTTTTATGCATCCACATTAGGTCTTGGGCCCTTTTTAAGCTAAATTAACTTATCTTTTCCCTAATTTAATATTGTAAAGTTTATTTATTTACACCTTCACATTAATTTTAGGAAACTTATAAACAAAGTGCACCTAATCTAGTGTTTTAATGTGTCTTACACATTCACATGGGATTTAGGGCCCTTTTAAGCTAAATAGACCCAATTTTTCCTTAATTTAGTGTTTTAAAATTTATTTGTATACACCTAAAAATGGTCTGGAGCATCCGATTAATTAAATACAAATTATTTGATTAATTATCATAATTTCCTCTACTATTGAATAAATAGAAATATCTATTTATATAGTTCACAATTAAATTCATCTTAATTAAATAAACAAAATTAAATACTTTGTTCGATTTAATTATCAAATCCCTATTTCAATCTATCACATACATCTTAAATTAATTAAATAAAGACAAAACACTTTATTTATTAATTGCCACATTCTTCTGTTTAATTTAATAAACAACTATCCTATAGTTTTTTTTATTAAATTATTTATCTTTCTTTTGCTAATTTAAATAAATCAAAATATTTGAATTAAAGCACAAAGAATATTCCATCTATCTTCTCTCAAAAATGAATTAGATATCCTATGTCTAAACCATGTCTAAAATATGTTAAAATTAATTGATTGAAACTTCACGGGAAGTTTTGGAGACAAATTGGAGACAAATTTGGAATTTGATCTCTCAATCCTCCTCCATCAATCATTCCTCTTCTCTTGCCTGGTGATTTCATGGGTAGAGACAATCTCCATCTTTCTCTCAATATCCTCCATCTCTCACCATTCAATTCTCCAGATTGAATCCAAGCCTCTCAAAGCTTTCCCTATGCATTTCTATAGCCAAGAATTTTATAAATAAAGCCTCATTGAACCAAGAAAAGGATCCAGATAATCAAGTTTATGCACTCTTACTCTGCAAGAATTCAAGCATCAAGCATCAAGCAATCAAGTTTTCAACCATGGTTGCCTCTTGTAGCTGCAATTATCTATTTCATATATGCTAGTTTACATTTTTTATCATTTAGTATTGCATTATCATCATCTCGTTCTTTGAATTGTCATTTTAACAGTCTTATTTTCTTAAACAATCTAAGAGCAATCAGGATTTTATAAATCTTTGGAGATAGAGAGCAATATGATGCTTTTGATAGATAATTCCTTTGAATTCATTTATTTAATTTGTCTATTGATATAATGATGTATTAAGAAGTTTTTTAATCTTGTTTACTTATTCACATTTATAATTTGGCACCCACCGTGGGGCATTAACCCCAATTTTATCAAAATTATCAATTTTCTGGAAAGTGTCACGTAGGTTCACGATGTGTTTTTCTTGTAGCACTTCCATTAAAAGTTTTAGCACTTCTGGTCACTATTTTAGTGCTTTCAACTTTAGCACTTCCAGTCACTGTTATAGCACTTTCGGTCACTATTTTAGCGCATCGGGTGTTTTAGCGCTTCCATGTCAAACTTCGGGGCTTCGGTGTCCTGTTTCAATGCTTTCGGGTTTTAGTGCATCAGGTAACTATTTTAGCGCTTCGGTGCAATATTCCAGCACTTTTGTAAAAATCAGTCTAGATCCGATGCATCCGCGGCTAGATTTTATTTTTATTCATAGTTGGACTAAAATTGATCAATCTAGGATAGTCAATTCAAAGTTCCTAAAATATATCAATCCTAGGATAGTCACTTTCTTGTTTTTCTTAAAGCAAATTTATCAATCCTAGGATAGTCATCACATTTTTACAATAGAAGTTAAAAAGAACATCATGATTTCTGTGAAGCAACACCTTCACATAGATTAGAAAATTTCTTTTTAGGCTTAAAACAAGACAAAATTATATGTTGTGCTTGTGGTGATTAGGCTTATGCTCTCCCCTTAACTGGGTGACCAAAGTGCCATATTCACTTTTACTTCATGTCATTTAACTTTATTAAATCCTTTAGCAGGCCTACCATAGTGGGAAAAAGTACTCACCCTACGGGAACGACCTAACTGGGAACAACCAAAGCCAGGTTTTCCAACCCACTTTAATAAAAATGAAAGTTGTTGATGAAAGTCCAACTTGACGGTAGTGAGCAAGATAACCATCCCCAAAATATTTGTTCTAAAGATTGGGAGGTCTCTTGAGGGAGTTTATCTATTTGCCGCACCGAATGGAACCCTATCTACGAACCATAGAGCAGTTTCTCACCGAGTCAGTATCCATACATTGTCATACTCGTAGTGCAAGGGGAGGGAAGAATCTACCCCCAAGACACTCACCATATAATTACCAAGGACCGCTTGCAGGGATTCGGTATCCACTTTTGTCACTTTGAGTATGTGCCTGACAACGGCAAAAACACAGGAGCCCTCTAGGGGGTGACACTACTGTGTGAGTCAATATAATTCAAGATGTGGGCTGTGAATATAATGATGACCTACTTGTCCTTAAGTGTGAGTCTGTTTGATTTGCATACAATTTTCAAAACAACTAGTCAAAATCAATGAGAATCATTTGTGATTCTTGAACATACATAATCTATTCAGTTAAAAACATTTATCCACAATTGCTTGCCGTGTTTTCACAAATTCATTAAAATTAGATTAAAGACCATCCTAAAAACCAGCAAAGTCAAGTCATATCATAAAATCCATGTTGCGAAAGTGGAAGTCCACCACGTTTGCCAAGAGAAAAATCAAAGTCACAAAACCCAAGAAACCTCTTGATTATAGAAATAAATTAAGGAGACAACATTTTCTATATCAAAATCAGAAACTCTTTTTACAACATCGAACATTCATCCATAGATATCACAATTTTGCTAGGGGTCACACATTAGATTACGCGGTAGAACTGCTCTATTCATGAGCCTTATTTCAAAGAAGAGCTCTCACTCAATATCACAACCATAGTCAGTGCATACATCCTTCTTATCTTCTGTAATCCCTGATATAGTATACCACAAGGTCATATCAGATTTTATAATAGAGAGTCGTAAACTTCTATTTTTAAGCATTTTGGAAACCTATTTCAACGCTTCTAGTCACTGTTTTAGCGCTTCTATGAAATAGCGCTTTTGGGCACTGTTTTAGCACTTATAGTCTATATTTTAGTGCTTTCTGTAAAACAACGCTGTCATCAAATTCTACATCGCTTCCATGCATTGTTCCAGCATTTCTATAAAGTAGTGCTTCCATCATTTTCTACAGCGCTTTCAAGCACTATTTTAGCGCTTTTGTCAAGATAGCACTTCTATCACCTATTTCAGCACTTCGGAACTCTGTTCTAGTGCTTCTAGGAATTAGCGATTTTGTCGTCTGTTTTAGTGCTTTCAAAATAGAGAGTTCAAAATTTTTACTAGTCCATCAGTCTATCATTTTATCCATGTTTTTCATCAGAATCAATTTTTTTCTTATTAGAATCACTGTCTAGCGACCGAAAATAGATAGGTTTAATACAAACTTTCCATCTTATCAATTGAAACAAGATCTTGCAAATCACCAGTGTCAAAATAAAATACACAATCGGTTACTACACTGAAGTTTCATCATCAGGATACTATTATCCTTCATCATGAAACTAAGTATAGTAATCAAATTTTTAACATAGACAAATCAGTAAGATCAGTCATCTTATTCAGCTTTGTTAAAAGTTTAAATTGACATTTTCTAGCAAATAAGATCAACATTTTAGAAGAAAGGGTAAAATTTTGTATGCCAATCTTCACCAGGTCCCAAAAATAAAGACTCTTAGAGAAAGAAATTTTAAAATCCCAAGCAATGGTAGAAGAAAATCCTTGGAACAACCTAAACCGAAACAATAAAAACAAAATAACTCCAAAGGACATCCAAGCAGCTCAACAAGATCCAAAGTTCCATATATTTATGGAAAAGATTCTAGAACAAGATATGGAGAAATATCTTTTGATGTTGGTTGAATCAATTGCCAAACTTCCAAAAGACTTTGACATAAACCATCTGAAGGAAGCACCTAGCACAAGTGAGAATGAAATTTTTCAACCTATGCAAATGATAGATCTAGTTGCTGCTTTAACATCTCAAATGCAACTATTGCAACAACAAATACAAGATATGACGAAAGGGACTACTAAGAGATATGCGATACAGGACATTTGTCCTTATCCTTTCGATGCAACGGTCAGCTTGATACCTTTTCCAAGACATTGTGAGATCCCAAAATAGGATAAGTATAATGGAAGAATGGATCCAATTGATCATATCAGAGAATTCAAAACAAATTGTCTTGAGTTTTCCCAAGAAGAGACTTACTTAATGAGACTATTCCCAAGGAGTTTGGGAGGATCATGCATGGAGTAGTTTTCAAAGTTAAAACCCGGTATCAAAACTTTTGAGGAGCTCGTCAACAAATTTATCTCTCAATACTTCTTCAACATCGAACACGATGTAACAATCAAGGATCTTTATAATCTAAAGAAAAACAAGGGTGAAACATTCTTATCTTTTCTCCAAAGATGGTGATGCTTGTTCGCTAGATATCCTAGATCTATTCCTAAGGAAGAAAAGATAGTGTTGTTTATTTCCAACTTGATAAAAGAAATGAGTTATAGACTGGAACTACAATGTCCTCCCACGTTCGAGAAAGTCATCGAAAACGGTCTTAAAATTGAGGAAGCATTGGTCAAAAGAGGAGTTATCAAACATTTCAATGATAAATCAAACAACACAGATAACTCCTCAAATTGATACTCAAGCAGTGATAAGCCAAAATTTTGGCAAAAGAATCACAACATGACTATCAACGAAACAACAAATGATTCCTCAAATGTCAAACCTGTATTTAACTTGACAACATCTACATCAAAGAATCAAAACAATGATCAACTTGTCAAGCCAAATATCATACATAACAATGAAATCGTCAAGATGCAACCATATCAAAAACCATCAAATCGGTGAAGGTTCACACCTTTAGGCCAATCAATAGAATCAACAATGAAAGAACTCGTCACTAGTGGCCTTATCATTGCAAGGGAAGACTGATTTTGGGATCCTAAGGTCAAACCACCATGGTGGAATGATGCTGATTATTGTAACTTCCATAACAACAAGGGTCACAAAACTAACGATTGTATGGAATTGAAACATGTGATACAAGATTTGATTGACAACAATAAGGCATACGTGGAAACACCGCAAAACAACAATGATCACTCGGCTTTCAAAGACCCTTTGCCAAACTATGACAAAGGGAAATATTCATCTTCAGACAACAAAGGAAATAATATCAACCATGTATTTGACACAACAATTCTTTGTCTATCTGGAATAGAGAGTGATCACATAGTTAGTCACAACATTGATGGACCCAAAATCGATAGCACTACTCCATTGGAATTGCTCCCGAACATATCAAACTCTGATAATCAAATCAATGTCATAAAAATCAGAGAACATCAAGAGCATCAACTAGTAAATGTAACAACTAGGGGGCAAGCCAAGGTCATGTTAAAAGGAATTGGGTCTACACATGCAGTTCCACCTCCATCTCACTATAATATCGTCGATCAACTGCAAAAGATTCCTGCTCAGATATCGATACTAGAGCTCCTTAAAATATCACCATCGCATAAGGAGGTTTTCAAACAAGCTTTAGTTGCCACTATGCTACCAAAGAATCTAGATGTGTGTCAATTTCAATCTATGGTGGGACATTTGACTACCCCACATTATCTATCATTCTCCGAATAGGATGATATCTCGTTAAACCATCCACATAATACTGCACTCCATATCGAGGTCTTAATCCACAATCACCAGGTCAAGAGAGTCTTAATAGATGGGGGAGCTGGTCTGAATATTTGCACTCTCAAGTTAATTTGTGCACTGGGATATTCAGATGATGCTATTGATTCTCGCAGAAAAATGACTATCAAAGCATATGATGAAGAAGAGAGATCGTCTAAAGGCTTGATTGTGCTACCCATCCAAGTAGGGCCCATGATGAAACATATCGCATGTCAAGTATTGGAGAAGGAATTAACATACAACATTCTCTTGGGCCGACCATGGATCCATGAAATGCAAGTTGTCCCTTCGACATACCATCAATGTTTGAAGTTTCCTGTAAATGGATGAGAGGTGACTATATCTTCTAATTACAATCACCCTCAACATTGTGACACCCTTAAGATCTCTCAAGATAACTTCATACCACATAACAGGGAAGCATCATCATCTAAAGATGAACAACATCCAAGCATCACTACTAAATGGGTAGAAAAGAAGGTTAAAGAAAAAGAGATAAGTCCTGTTGAAATTCAATCAACAGATAAACCAGATCAACAAAATTATTTATCACACAAGTTCCAAGAGCAAGTCCAACTGAAGGACAAAGGAATGGGAACATATTCTATGGAGCAATTGCTTAACCTATCACAGTTGATGCCATCTCCTAGAACATATGGTCAATCGTCTATGATCAAGTCTCCAACATCATTACCAGTTACAACTCTAGATGAAAGGTTTGTTAGAAAGGGTACAATAGAGGATGAAACAAGCAACAAAGAAATCTTGGATTGGCTATACAAAGATGAGGAAACCTCTACATCAGATATCAGTATCAAAAATGTCACCATCAACAATGATAAATATGGAAAAGGAAAGGCTATTTTAGGAAAAAAGGGATATGAAGGACAAGGACCCATTGGATTAAGAAAGGATGGAATCACAGAACCTATTACACCCCTCACTCTCCACACAAAAGAGAAGCTAGGACTAGGATACTCTGAGGAAGATAAGAAGGAATTAACAAAGACAGCTGTAGAAAATATCCTCCAGTTTAGGGATGGCTCCGAAATAGACTCAAATGAATATGAGTGAGCATTGTATTCCGATCTATTTTTCATTTATATTCCAATCGATGTAATCCAAAAATATGCACCTACACATGAGGAGGGCCAAGGATCTGGGTCTAGACCACTCATGGAAGGTTCAGTGGATATCGATGATTCGAGTGGGGACGAGAAGACTTCGAGTGGATTAGGCGATCTGGAAGAAAGTACCATCTTGGACCTCAATATTCCAATAAATGATTATGATGAAATGGCTGTCCACACCTTTACATCCATCGCCTTGCAAGAATCTCATAACCAAATGCCATTAATCCATCCTGAACTCATTGACTGGGAACCTATCGAACCTTTGAATATACCAATATTTACAAACAATGATGCCATCATAAACTTCCTATGTCATGTTGAACCTAGTACAACTTTTGTATGTAATACTCATAACAACATGACTCGGTAGGAGGGTGTCAAATCTTCCAGTTACAAAAATAAAAATAGGGAAAATAGATCTAATGGTGAAAACCATTCTATGCCAGCATTAGATCTGGAAAAAGTAAAAATAAAGAACGCATCTAATAGTGAAAACCATTCTGAGGCATTGAAAGATGGAAGATTTGACACTCTTTCAGAACACTATCATGAAAGATCATCAGTCCTAGTAGAACTGACATAGTCTATGAATATTAGCACTAAAGATAAGGCAAAAATCCTATATCTGGCAGAATCCATGACAGAACAAGAAAGACCAAAATTCATCCAATTCTTTAAACAAAGAAGCATGAACTTCGCTTGGTCATATTCGGATATGCCAGGCTTAGACTCAAATCTGCTTATGCATCATTTGTCTTTGCTCGTAGGAATCAAGCCTGTCAAGCAAAAATTAAGAAAAATGCATCCTCACATCGCATTGATAGTCAAAACGGAGCTAAAGAAATTATTGGATGCTGAATTCATATAGTCTATAGATTATGCCAAATGGATATCAAATCTTGTGCATGTTTCCAAGCTAGACAATAGTATCAGAATATGTACAGATTTCAAGGATCTAACTAAAGCATGTCTGAACGATGATTTTCCACTACCAAACATAGACATCATTGTGGACTTGATAGCTGGGCATGCCATGTTGTCAATCATGGACGGTTACACAGGATACAATCAGATAAAAATAGCTCTCGAAGATCAGGAAAAGATAGCTTTCACCTGCCCATGTGGAACCTTTTGCTGGAACATCATGCCATTTGGTCTAAAGAATGTACAAGCTACTTATCAATGAGATATGATGACAATTTTCTATTATATGATGCACACCTTCATGGAGGATTACGTGGATGACATCATGGAAAAATCTACTACTAGGGATGAACATTTGCATATCCTAGATAAAATCTTCACACAGATGGAGAAATTCAATGTCAGGTTAAACCCCAAGAAGTGTGTTTTCGGGGTCACATCAGCAAAGCTGCTAGGGTACATTGTCTCAAAAAAAGGTATAGAAGTGGATCCAACAAAATTCAAATCAATTATGGAGATGCCACCTCCTAAGAATATAAGTCAACTCAGATCACTATAGGGAAGGCTCCAATCGATCAGAAGGTTTATCTCCCAACTGGTGGATAAAAGTCATCCTTTCAATCATCTATTGCATAAAAACATTATTTTCAAATGGGATGAAGGGTGTGAAACAACATTCAATCAAATAAAGCAGTATATAATGTCACCACCCATTCTCATGCCACCCACAGAAGGACGGCCACTCATATTGTACATTGCAACAACAGATATATCATTAGGGGCACTTTTAGCGCAAGAGGATAATGAAGGAAAAGAACATGCTATCTACTATATCAGCCGGACATTGAATGGATATGAAATCAATTAAACTTTCATAGAGAAATCTTTCTTGATGGTGGTATTCACTACTCAACAGCTGAGACACTACATGTTAACTCATACAATCAAGTTAATAGCAAAGATCGATCCTTTAAAGTATCTACTCAGTAAAGCTGCCCTAACAGGTAGACTGGCAAAGTGGGTCATGCTATTAAGTGAATTTGACATTCAGTATGTAGAGAGAAAGGCAATCAAGGGACAGGAAATTGCTGAAAAATTAGCAGAGGCTTCTCTACCAAATGATCAACCAATGACAATGGAGTTTCTAGATGCAGATATTATGACAATAATGCCCCAACAATGGATCTTATATTTTGACAGATCATATACACAACGAGGATCAGGAGCAGCTATCTTGTTCATTTCTCCACAAGGACATGCAATTCCAAAATCATATCGATTAATGTTACAGTGTACAAATAATATGGCAGAATATGAAGAATTAATCATTGGGGTCAAAACAACAATTCGGTGGAAAATCACGGACTTATAGGTATATGGGGATTCTCAACTAGTCATTTATCAAGTAAATGATGAGTATTAGACAAAAGATGAAAATTTGATGCCCTACAAGCAACAAATAGATAATTTGAAACAATCCTTTGTCAGTATCAAGTTTGATCAAATTCCAAGATCTGAGAACAAAGCTGCAAATTTTATGGCTACAATTGCTTCATTACTACAATTGCTTGAGAAACGTGTTTGTTATGAGTTTATGGTAGAACAAGTATCATGTCCTTCCCATAATAATCAGGAATCCACTACCATCTACCATATCAAAACAACAAAAACCTCCATCTATGAAACAATCTATGCCTATCTGAAAAACAATGTCCTTCCTCCTAACTTATCCAAGAACCAAAAACAAAACTTCATTTGCCAATCCGCACGACATACTTTAATTTCTAACATACTTTATCATCAAGGTCTTGATGGTACTTTACTCTGATGTCTAGAACACAATGAGTTTGAAACGGCCCTACAAGAGGTTCACAAGGGTATTTGTGGTACTCACTCGAGTGGGGTAACTCTAGCTAAGAAACTCCTCTATTTGGGATATTATTGGCCATGCATGGAGAAAGAATCCTATCAGTTTGTTAAGAAATGCCAAAAGTGTCAGATTCACAGCAATTTGATTCATGCACTAGCATAGGAACTACATCCCTTCACATCAACGTGGCCTTTTTGCTAGTGGGGCCTAGATCTGGTAGGAAAAATAAATCCATCTTCATCTAATGGACACAAGTTCATTATAATAGCTACAAAATATTTCACAAAATGGATTGAAGCAGTACCTCTTACTACCATCACTGGAAAGCAGATTTCCTCTTTCATTTTGAACTACATCATATGTTGGTATGGAACCCCTCAATCCATTATCATGGATAATGGACGACCATTCAAGAATCAAGATTTCCAAGAGCTATGTGATAAATTTCATATCCAACATCAGTTTTCAACACCGTACTATCCTCAAGGGAATGGCCAAGCAGAGGCCTCCAACAAAACAATACTCAAAATTCTCAAAAAGATGGTTAACGATGTTGGACGTGACTAGCATGTTCAACTCAACCTTGCACTATGGGCCTATAGAACAAGTATTAGAACACCAACAGGAGCTACGCCATATGCCTTGGTATATGGATCAAAAGCCATATTGCCCATTGAAGTTGAGATTCCATCCCTATGTGTATCACTCAGAGGTATCATTTCAGATGAAGACTATAGGGTATCTAGACTGTAGGAATTGGAGTTGTTGTATGAGCATCATCAACAAGCTATTAATCATCTAACGGCTTATCAACAAAGGATGTCAAGAAGTTACAACCACAGGGTAAAACCAAGGGTCTTTTAGGTTGGTGACTTGGTACTAAAAGAAAACCCTAGGAATCAGCAAGACAGAGAGAAGAAAGGAAAATTTGAGCCTAACTAGCTTGGTCCTTTTGTCATCACATCAGTATATGGATCAGGAGCATATCAACTATCAACATCAGAAGGGGATTTATTTGATGAACCTATCAATAGTATTCATCTCCAAAAATTCTATGCTTGAATCACCTAGTGCATGGGTCAAACTTCAAAAAATTGTTTCCTTGATAAAAACCTAGCAAACAGGCATCTTGGCAATGCAAAAATACAAACAAACAAAACAAAAAATGGAGAAAAATGAGAAAAATACAAAAACACGAAGAGTGTGATAAAAGCATATGGTGAAAACCTGGAAACAGGCATCGTATGTGATTCTAAGATCAGCTTCCCATATATTTCGATACATTCAAGATCATAGTCTAGCAGTCCGTCCCATTCCATACCATGTCAAGTTATATTACCATCTTTGCGTCCATATCAAAATCATTTTCAAATAGTCAAGTATCACTCCAAAGCTTGGGGGAAACATCTGGATATCACTACGGGCAACAAAAGCATCGATTTCACCAAAGGGCGAACAAAATTATAGCAGAAAAATGAAAACAAAGATCAAAGTGCAACGTTAGTCATCGTGAGAAGGGTATAAACCATCCGTATTGTGTCGAAAATCCAAAAACATGTCGAAAAGTTAAGTCTAAAAAAACAAAATCCAAAAACATAGGTCTGTGTCAGTCAAACTACATGGTCTCTGTGTGTGTAACATAGGCAAGGATAATCTTTGATCAACCCCCAAGACCCATAAGATAGGTTACTAGGTTAGGTCTTTTATCAACAAACTCGAAAATCCAAAAACATCACAAAATTAGGATGGATGATCTAAAATATGAATAATGAATGAAACACTTTAAGTCAACAATTGATAAATTGTACTTTTGATTATCATTTCTTTGGAGTTACTCAATGATGTATTGAACTAGAGGAACAAGGAAGAAGAATAATGTTTTATTATCTGTTGTCTGTAAGTTAATCATATAAATGTATGAATTGTCGTGGATGTGCTATGCAAATGTATCACCGATGACATTCATAATTCACACATTAAAATGATTAATCACTACTTGTTTACACAATGAATGCTCAGATCATCTTGGTTAAATCATACCTAGATGCTTGTGTTCACTTGCAATATCAAAAATCATGAGAGAGGTATTCAGGTCATCATTGGTCTAACACATACCATTGACACTTGTATTCACTTTCAACATTCAATAAAGCTCTATGATGACAAAAAGCACAAGGTATTGTTAAAATGAAAATTGTTTTGCATATAGTTGCATATTAGAATTAGATTGCATTCATCATATTCATTATCTGTAGAGTATTTTTTGCATAAAGGGTTCCAATAAATGATTATCTAATCCAAAAATCAGACTAAGTATACTTGACATAAAATCCAAAAAATAAAAAATAAATCATCAAAAACATGTAGGAATCATCATCACATCATTTAGTATCATCATTTCATCTTCATACATCAAATAAATTATGAATTAAATTGTACCATAAGTACATCCTATTTATTATTACCATTATTCTCATTACATCATTACATTATCATCTATCCAACACAATATGCATACATTATTTACCATCCATACATTTAATAAATAAAATCAAGTCATTATTTTCATTACATCATCATATTAACATAAAAAGTATTTATCCATACATATCATCACATATCAAAATAAAATCATCCATATAGATCATCATTAAGAGATTCATACATCACATCATACATACTATATATTCTACACATGCATTTATCATTACATTATTACATCAAAATAGAATCATCACATATTGCATCCATCACATAATAAATACATTCATCAAATAAGAAATCAAAACCATCATCATATTACATCAACTACATCTCATATATATATCTCAAAGTGTCAAGTATACAATGAAGTCTAGTCTAAAAATACATCATCAAACAATGAGCTACATCGTAATAATACATCATGGAGGCTCACAAGAGCATCTACGATCTGCTACTACTAGAGTGTGCAGGACCAATAGGACCTATACCACCACCAAAAGGACCAGTACCACCACCACCCCCGGAAGGACCAGGATCTCTAGGATCTCTACGTGGAGGCTGTGTCACCCCCTCACTCATTGTCTATATGTGTGTCTACCTAGATCTCGACAGGGCATAACTGACTCTACGCTCAGGAGGCACTGCATCATGATATCTACCTCTATAGAACTCTACCTCTCGGCCAGCCCGTAGAACCTCTCTCATGTAATCTCCTATAGTGGTGCCATCAGCCACTCTCTAAAGCGTATACATTGTCTCTTGTGCCCTCTCAGCAATCTATCAAGTACTGTCTCACTCAGCTATCAAGGTATCAACCTACGTCTGCATGGCGGCTAACTATCCCTGTACCTATGCTAAGGCATGGGCATGAGCCTGAGCCTATGCTTGCATCTGAGTCTAGGTCTGCACAAGCATACCCCGAGCCGATACCAACTGCCCCTGCAAATTTTGGACCTATTCCTAGAGCTCAACTATCTGTCTCTACTACCCTACTGCTGGCACTATCACTGCTTGCCTCTTGTGAGGCCTCCTAGATGATGGAGCACTGTTGATGGCTGGCCCTGCCCCTCTGTCTCATCCACTGCCGCCATCACTGTCATCACTGATGTTGTCACCACTGTTGTTACTCTCTAAGCTACTTCCTAAGGGAGAATCATCTCCACCCCCACTATCTGCAGAACCCTCTACCACATCCTCCTCTATAGGTAAAGGTGTTGGCTCGTCTGGAATGGTGATATGAGGATATGGAACCAAGGCCAGAAATGCAGCATACTCCTCAGTAACCGGCGCCTCTGTAATATCCCTCTGAATATCCCAGGGTGACAACTGTAGTGCTCGGTATCCCTCTACTACAACATCATATGATAGACGCAGACCCCAATCAGGAATATCCATCCATCGCCTCGCATAGTGGGAAACTCCCTATGGCATGCACTGTATAATGCCATACTGTCGGTACACTCGCCGCATCAAAAATCTCTCTAGAAAAAATGGTGTACGGCCGATGAGATACATAGAATCACAAAGGAACCCCAACACTGCACCATCCTTATCCCACTCCTCACAATCAAGGTATGGGTACCAAGTAACTGTCTCTGTATCATCAAAAACCTACCTCTAGTGCTCTAACTTGCCCATATGGGCTTGTGTAAATCAACCACTGTATCGAAAAATGTAAGGTCTGCCAGCTAGTCTATCTACAACTGGAAAAGGCTGAGTTATAGCAAAGTGCTCCCATGCCCACACCTATAACAGGGTCATCCCTATTGATAAGCTCCTAGCTCCAAGGTACACAATCGAGTGTAGATCATGATAAAGATGTGTCACCATGCACATCCCCCACGCATATCTAGTACCATGTACCATCATACTCCAAAGAGTCCTACCCCAACCAACAAGGAATCCCTTTGACCTGCGATCAGGGCAAAGGAAACCTCCAATGAATCCAACTAGCACTGTTGGTAGTGTAGCATAAGAGTCGGCAATCCTCCTCCACAGAATGCTTGGACCCACAATGTCCTAATCTTGAAACACTCTACGAAGAGCATCTCTACCACCAGTCCCATGGGAATCATATATGACGATCTCGCTCATGAATGGAATACGTAAAATACACCACACATCCTCAGGTGTGACCGTCATCTCACCAGTAGGTAGGTGAAAGGTGTTGTGGTCACTATGCCACCTCTCAGCCAATGCAGTCAACAGACCCCGATTAATCCTAATCTGGGGCATATCAAGCAAGCTAGTAAGGCCGCATTGGCCTATCACCTAAAGCTCAGCTGGTGTTAGATGAGGTATCAATTATGTCATCTGTGGAAACCTCTCTCGCATATGGAGAGTACCCAAATCCTCCTATCATCACAATGAAAAAATCTAGAATTAGTGAACCATGTCAAGAAACCAAATATCATTTTGCTATCAAGTCTATTCCAAAAGCTTTGGTATGAATTTTTGATCAAAATTCATGTGTGATCATCAAAAAACCTCACCTATCCTGAGGTCCATCAAACAATATCCAATCTCACCTATCATGAGATTTCTCGGATATTGAATCATTTCCTTGCCTATCATGAGGATCATCACAAATAGGATTTTCTTCTTGCCTATCATGAGAAGTCAATCTTATTTTAAATCATCAATCCAACACATCAAGCATTTGGATTATCAATCATGCCACTCCAAATAATGGACATGATCGGAATTGAAAAAATCAGGGTTCACTAGGTCAAAACTTTCAATTCTAACATGGAAGCGCTAAAACAGGCTTCCAAAACGCTAAAATCCAGAAGCGCTACTTTATCAGTTAAAAGCGCTAAATCAAGCATCTGAAGTGCTAAAAGTCTTGAAGCACTACTTTTTCGTATCAAAGCGCTACAACAGTTCGTTAAAGCGCCGCTTTACTAGAAGCACTAGAATAGACCATGAAAGTGCTAATCCACCAAATCAAAGCACTAAAATTTGGCATCAAAGCGCTAATTCTTGACTCCTAAGCGCTAAATCACTGAAAGCGCTACATTACCAACTGGAAGTGCTAGAGTTTTTAATGCAAGTGCTAAAACGCAAAGCACTAAACTACCTAGTGGAAGCGCTACAACACGGCTTAAAAGCGCTAAAACAAAGAAATCACGCCTAAATGCCTAAAATGCATAAAAAACAAAAAATCATGAATTACGAGGAGGTCAAGGGGTACATACCGGAGGTCCATACGCTGGCGGCCATTGGTGATGTTGAACATGCTTAATCGGTGAGTGTGGTAGGGGATAGGCATCTTGCTTCAGCTGGCAGAAAAGTCTCTATCACAAAGGTTTTCTAAATCAAATAGTGAAAATGAATTGGAAAATGACCTTTTGGAGTATTTATAATTTTTGGAAAGGCATTTTTGGTGGATTTTTATTATCTTTTAATTTATTTTATCGGGAAATTAATTAGAAACTCATTTGCAGGCTAGATTTCTTCATTATTTATCGGGAGATAAATTATTTCATTATAGAAACATCATAAAATCATCAGAAAACCATAAATTTTTGAAATAATTCTAAAAATCACCAGACCATTAATTTATCTCCCGAGGGGGCATATTATCATCCATCATCTGAAAATCAATGTCTGGGGCATGTCTGGGGCATATGGAATTATTTTTTTATCATCGATCCTGGCAGTAGCAACAAAATTTTCTTCAAAGCAACGCGTAAACACATCACTTCGAAGAGGGGAAAAATGTATACACCTAAAAATGGTATGGAGCATCTGATTAATTAAATATAAATTATTTGATTAATTATCCTAATTTCCTCTACTACTGAATAAATAGAAATATTTATTTATATAGTTTACAATTAAATTCATCTTAATTAAATAAACAAAATTAAATACTTTGTTCGATTTAATTATCAAATCCCTATTTCAATCTATCACATACATCTTAAATTAATTAAATAAAGACAAAACACTTTATTTATTAATTGTCACTTTCTTCTGTTTAATTTAATAAACAACTATCCTATAGTTTGTTTTATTAAATTATTTATCTTTCTTTTGCTAATTTAAATAAATCAAAATATTTGAATTAAAGCACAAAGAATATTCCATCTATATTCTCTCAAAAATGAATTAGATATCCTATGTCTAAACCATGTCTAAAATATGTCAAAATTAATTGATTGAAACTTCACGGGAAGTTTTGGAGACAAATTTGGAATTTGATCTCTCAATCTTCCTCCATCAATCATTCCTCTTCTCTTGCCTGGTGTTTTCATGGGTAGAGACAATCTCCATCTTTCTCTCAATCTCCTCCATCTCTCATCATTCAATTCTCCAGATTGAATCCAAGTCTCTCAAAGCTTTCCTTGTGCATTTCTACAGCTAGGAATTCTATAAATAAAGCCTTATTGAACCAAGAAAAGGATCCAGATAATCAAGTTTATGCACTCTTACTCTATAGGAATTCAAGCATCAAGCATCAAGCATTCACACATAAAGGATCAAGCAATCAATTTTTCAACCATGGCTACTTCGTGTAGCCGCAATTATTTGTTTCATATATGCTAGTTTACATTGTTTGTCATTTAGTATTGCATTATCATCATCTCATTCTTTGAATTGTCATTTTAACAATCTTATTTGCTTAAACAATCTGAGAGCAATCAGGATTTTATAAATCTTTGGAGATAGAGAGCAATATGACGCTTTTGATAGATAATTCCTTTGAATTGATTCATTTAATTTGTCTATTGATATAATGTCGTATTAAGAAGTGTTTTAATCTTGTTTACTTATTCACACTTATATATTTATTTACACTTTCACATTGAATTTTGGATCCCCTTGCATTTATAACCTTAATATCATCATTAATAGGCCTCTATTACCCCATATTGTGCATCCTAAGGCATATTTCAATCAAAAACCTGATAATATCAACATATAAACTTAATTTACACACTCCCCGATATTTTAGCAAGCAAAATTACCCCTATGGGACCCATTTTCCACTTTGGATGAATGAGTCCCATCCAAGTGGGATTCATTTTCCTAGCTTGGAAAATGAGTCCCATTTGACCTATTTTCAAGGTTTGAGTAGGAAAAACTAGGTTTTAAGTTCAATAGTCTTCTATGCCCACCTTGGGGATCAAATAAGTAGTCATTTGAGTGCATTTCCTATATAAACAAGCTTTCAAATCATTATTTAACCTAAAAAAATTAAGCATAAATGATATCAAGTCAAGCAAGAAAGGGTTAAGCATTCCAAGTCTATACAAGGTCATCAAGATAGCTTTCAAGATCATTTCTAAGGCATTCAACGGCAAGATTATTCATCAATTGTTGAAGCAATTCAATATCTATCATCATGTCAAATATTATCAAGTATCAATCATTTTATTAATCTATTATTGTGATGTAGCATTGAATATCCAAGATCAAGCATTGTTCTACACCTATTGTTAAGATCAAGATATACATCCTTCATGGCCATTTCATGTTGATTTGTAGATTTATAAGACATCATTTACAATATTTCATTCAAGGTATCATTTTTTATATTTAATATCTAATATTTCATGCTTTATATAATCATTGTTTTGTTTAAATACCTAAAAGGGGTTTGACCAATGCAAACCCCTATTCCCTAACAATCAACACTTCTCTCTCTCTCTCTCTCTCTCTCTCTCTCTCTCTCTCTCTCTCTCTATGTGATTGCAGATCTAGGTGCTTTGAATACTTTAATATCATTGAAGATTAGGTTACACTCTTGTTGGAGTTTTCTCCCCATTTGCAAGGTCACAATCTTCACTAAAAGATCATCTATAGCCCCGAAATCAGAGTTTCAAATTTGAAAACCTACAGAAGCAAAAAGATCAAACATTGAATACTAGATCCGGATCTTGAAGTTCCAAAAAATCCAAACTAGAATCATTCACCACAAGTGGCGAATGATTCCCACTATACTTAATTTTTAGAGATATTTTAGGTTTAGATACCCTTTTTTTTTAAACCTTCTCTTGTGCAGAAATCTAGAACTAGGACTGATTCACCTAGAATGGCGAATGGGTTCTAGTAGGCCAAAATTTAAGAATTTCCAATCTCCATTCAATTCTCTACAAGTTTCCAGGTGCACACATTCTGGTTTGCAACATTTAGTTTTGTTTTATACACTTTTATAGGTTATTTTGTAGGTCATTGCATCAAACCATGGTTTAGTGTTGCATCTTATATGCATTATTCTTTCCAATTTTGAACTTGGTGGTGAACCCCTCTTGTAATCTAAATTAATACCCTTGGATACCTCATTTTCATATCTCTCCCTCCATTATTTACTGGATTGAGATCCTAAGGTGTCCTTGAGTGTAGCAAGTGTGAAATAGGAACCCTATCCTTGTGTTTATTCCTCAAAGGCGGGGAATACTATTTCCATGACTACACTTGCAAAAAAACTATGCATTCTACAACTCAAGGCACTCAATAAATAGAGTGTTAAGAACTTCAAGAAGGATCTAGAAGGTGAGGGGTATCCAAAATTATATTGCACAAATTCCAATTCCTTAGACATGCATTTGGACAGATGTGACATATTCCCTTACACCCCTAACAAGTGTCAAACATTAAAAAATTCCTCTTCCAAGTTTGGGTACCAAAAACATGCTAAAAATAGCTTATGATAGATGCCTTACACATCTTACAACTATCATATGATCTTTCATAGCTTACAACACTTAGAGTTGTAAGAAAATCTTTCATATCTAGCTAAAAATAGTTGATTCTCTTACATCTTGACATAACCCAACTTAGGTGCCAAGTTTCACCCATGCATTCAAATATGCCTTATGACTCATCATAGACTCTGCCATATATCATAGAATCCAAAGTGGGATGCCTATGCCCAATTGGGATGATGATGTGTCATCTAGTCACCTCCAATGGGGATGCCACCTAGTTGGTGGGTCCCAATTAATGACATGACACCATAGACAATAAAATAATAGAAATAAATACATTAATTACATCAATTAAATCAATGTTAGGAATCTAAGGTTGAGACATAGGTTAATCCCAATATTATCCCACTTTTTGAGGACCTCGCAAGAGTCATAGGAATCATCTTCTCAGGTCCCCAAGGCTCATGGAATCAGAACACCATATGAACTTCTCTATGCTCACTGGTTTTTTCAGTGCATCTATAACATTCACCAAAGTGTGAACCTTCTCTAGGTTCACCTTTCCATTTTCTACCATATCACAAAAAAAATGATACTAAACATCAATGTGCTTTGTTCTAGCATGGAAGATAGGATTCTTTGCTAGATAAATTGTACTTTGATTGTCACAACAAATACTAATCCATCCTACATATAAACTAATATCAGAACACAATATCTTAAGCCAAATATCTTCCTTGCATGCATGAGTAGCTTCCATATACTCTGCCTCTATCTTGGACAAAGTGACTATAGCCTATCGCTTCCTCATCCAACTAAGCACCACCAAACATTATAAACACACACTACTGGTGGATCTTCTACTGTCAATGTCACCTACCCAATTTGAATCCACATATCCTCAAATGCTCACATAATTCTAAGGTCCAGTATGATAACCATGAAAAACACAAGGCATACTCAAAAGTACCTCATAAATATCTGCACACTCTCTCAATAACATCCCAATGCACTCAACTAGGATTATCCATAAAATGGCTAAGGACTCCCACTTCTTGGGAATTTTTTGGTCTAATACACACCATCGTATACATCAGAATTTAAACTGCACTTGCATATGGTAATCTATTCATGTCCTCCATCTCACTAGAATATTTTTGAAAATCATTCACATAAATATTTGTTCCTTACATCATAGGAACAACTAACTTTCTGCAATCTGCCATGTTGAATCTTTCCAACATGGAGTTCACATACTTGCTCTAGCTTAAGCAAATCTTTCTATTAGTTCTATCTCTCATGATTTCCATTCCCAGAATTTACCTAGTTGCACCTAGGTCTTTCATCTCAAACTATGCTGACAACTAAAAATTCAAATCTAAAATCATACTTTTACCATTCCGAATAAACAACATATCATTTACATATAGGATAATAATGAGAATGTGACCATTATTATTTTTAAAGTACACACAATGGTTAGATTTAAACCTATGAAATCTGAATGACAACACATAGGTATCAAACTTATGATATCACATTCTAGGAGACTATTTCAAACCATAAAGAGACTTCTTTAATTTGCAAACCAAATTTTAGTTGCCATTTTCAATTAAATGTTTTGGCATGTGTATGTATTCCTCCTAGTGGAGCTCTTAAATTTTTCCACGGTTATGCTCATTCATATTTCCTTGGTGCTTGGCACCATTGAACTATCTTGGGGTTTTGGGTTTTAGCCATAAAACTTTGACTTTTGGTCTTTTGATCACTTTGGTTGTTCTTTTCATGCATTGACCTATTGTCATAGGTTACCAATTTCATAAGTTGTGGTCTGAGCCCTTTTAGTCATTTGTGCTACTGACCCCTTTTAACCTGGCCTTTCGGTTTTTATTCATTGGGACTGTGTTTAATTTTCGCTTAAATATCAAGTCGATAAATGTTATAAATTTAGACTAATGTCTATTTTTCCTACCTCAAGGGTTATTCCCTACTCACCTAGTCAGTCCCCTTTTTATGAATAACAATTGTAGCATGTGTAGGTTTTCTAACCGTCAAATGGAGCGGTTGAATCCTAACTATTCCCCATTGGCCTCACAAGGTTTTTTGATGACGTCACAATAATTTTGTGAGGTGTGAGAGATGCTAGCATCTATCACCTATGATCATGTGGACTAGTCCTTATTCACCTTTCAATGAAGGATGTTAAAATTGACGGCTATCCTGTAACAATTTATTGTGATCATTCCTCACTAACCTCACATAATTAAAACACTTGTTTTAATAATGTTATGAGGTGTGTGAAGTAATGACGTGTGGATGCCAATGGTGAGTATGAGATAATCAAAGTGGGACCTGCTCATGTTGAAATGGTGTCCCATAGGTGAATTTTCATTTGCCTACGATTTGGTGGGCGAATGTGGCAGTTTCAAACCACATTGACTCGATCTAAGTCACTCTTTCTTGCTTGCATGGATTCAAATAAACATCTGGTATTTAAAATGAGTTAGTGTTGTATGATAGCCATTTTATCTCATGTGAGTAGATATTAATGGAGTATTTTAGACTGCACCACCAAAATTTAATGTTCAAAGTTCATTGAATTGTTATTTTTGTGCATAATTCCACATTCAAGAAGAATTTCTAGGTACCAAGTGAGGTGATCTATTTTCATGTAAGTCTAGCATCACTTCCATTAAAATTCTCTACAAGTGAAACCATAAGTAACCTATAGACCATGTTCTGTGTTTTCAAAAATCTTGTGATTTCTTGAGGACAAGTATCAATTATGATTTTCTTTGTTTTAAAATTTTGTATTGGTTCATTTTCTTTAAAAGTGTTTTAACACTTGTCCAAATAATTTCTGAAGATTTTTGAATTGTGAAAGTATTTTATTTCAAGGCTATAAGTCATAGGCTGCATCCTATAAAATTTTTGATATTTCAAAACCCTAGCTCAAATTGTAATCTATCTTATGCAAATGGGATCCAAAGCCCGAAGCTCTAGTTCTGAAACCTCTACTAGGTCCTTTTCCCAAGATGTCATAGATTTTTTAAAACCCTCTACTAACAAAAAAATCAAGGGAAAGGCTTTATTTTATGGGCCCCTAGTTTTGGAAGGGTTAATTGATAAATAATGTGCAATTCGAGATGTTGAGGTGTTGTATAGAGGATGGAAATTGTTCTCAAATTGGTTTGGGAATAGGAATTTGTGTGCTCCTTTGTGTAACCCTTGGAGGTTAGATCTTGGCAAGTTGGTGGTCCCAAATGTATATCTAGATGTAAATTTTTTAAAGGATGTTGTAGCGAGGTATGACTCTGTAACTAGAGTTGTCAGGACATATGTTGGCATGGAAATGGTAAAATTAACCAAGGAGGAGATTGTAGAAATTTTTGATTTGCATGAATGGAGTAATGATATGGTTACCATTGACCTTCAGGAATTCAGAGAAGAGTACCAAAATACTCAATGATTTTTTAGGACTTTTCTATTACTGCCTCATTTGGCAACCATAGGAATTGGAAATAATAAGAAGAAGATAGTGATTGGAAAAAATGAGGCAAAGCCTTTTCCTATAAAATACTTTTGGAATTATTTCAAGAAGAAATTTTATTCCTTGTGTCAGGTTCTTGGTATTAGTATAAATAGTACCTTTCCTACTGACCTCATGTACATGGCTGTAAATATTCAACATCTAGGTTTTAATGTGGTATATGATTTTTCTACTTATCTAGTAGAGAAAATGAATGAGTGTCTGGTAGCTCTTAAAGAGGGAAAAACCCTCGTTAGTTTTAGATGGAATTCTCTATTAATGCGCATGTTTTTGTACAAAGGAAAGGCAATTTTTGGGAAGAATATGGAATTAAAAAAGAAGGAAGGTGATATTGACATGCATGTCCAATATTGGACTAGAGTTCTAAATAGGCATGATCATGATTTTATTATGTGGCATTCCATAATTTTTTCGGGTCCAAATTGAGAAGATTCTTGGTCTATAATCCACCTAGGATTCCAAAGGAAATTCATGATTTCTTGATGCCGATGGAAAGGAGACTTGAGTTAAACTTGACACATAATTGGGGAGACATTATCCCTTATTATAATACAACCATTTTCAGGGTGCATGGTGTTGGTTGTTTTTTATGTAAACCAGGTTTATCTCCTATTCTACCTATGGAATTGCCAAATCCAATCAAAGGCAGCTCAGAGGACCTGGACCAACTGACGAGGATTTTAATAATAATCTCCTACACTTCAGGCTCTGCAAGACCTAGGAGGGTGGTCCCTATAGCATATTTACGAACTCTGCACCAAACTCATAAACATGTTAATAAATGTTTCACAGATAATCTCACTTAATAGCTCAACAAAATGAGACAAGACTAAAATGAATTGGCTATTCATCAGTAATGTCAACCACTTGGAGCATGAGATAATTATAACATCATTTCATAACTTATGATAGTCATTTTAATAGCAAGTTGGAGGAAAACCCTAAATGAAGACATACAGAAACATGATTTCATAAACTCATACAATTTAGATCAGTGCCATATACCATTGGGGAGTCAAGTTTATAAACATTCGGAAAGCAACAATAGATTTAAACACATAAGACATATAATCCTTGGCAATATTGCATTACAATATTTTCAATCCCTATCCCAGCCCAATACTTCTTACCAAATCCTTTTACAAACATACCCATCTATGATTCCATCCAAGCATTTAATTAATTATTTGAATTAAAGCCAAAACAGAAACATACTCATCACAACAATGAGATGAACATCATAATCCTTGATTATTTTATTCAAAATTATGATATGTTTGTATACATGAGAGACAAGAGCTCGAGATTTATCATCGTAACTCAAATGCTAGTACTGTTATAAACCTTGGAATTTCATAAACATAAAACCCTTTACAAGTGAACCCCAATCCTAAATTGCCTTTTCATTCAAAATGAAATCCATACAATGCATTTTGCAACTAGACCTAAACTCGACCTTCAAAATATCTGGCTTGCCAACAACTACTTCTGGCCTTGAAATCCTTCTTATAGAAATGAAGGAGCAAACAAGCATTGGGCTAGAAGTTACACATGTCACAAATTGATAGGACTGCTATGAGCCCCTTCAAAACCATGATGAAAATACCAAGTCCCAGAGCATCCTCCCTTTGATTCTGTCCATGACTCAATAGCTGCTACATTTGTTACATCTCAAAATCCATGTCCAAAGACATCATGGAATCTCAACCATAATTAGTTATACCTTAACTGCTGAGTTGTTAATATCTAGTAGTAGATACCGTTTTACTCCTCTTTCAAATATTTGTCCACCCAAATTTGATACTCTTCATCCGTGGGCCAATTAAAATTCACCACCTCCGTCACTTTAGTATTATAAGGTGTGAACTTCACCGCAACCTGGTTGGATTCTCTTTCAAATGACTCCAGAAACATGCTAGTATTTATTATTTTGTCCATGCTACTTACTAACAAGTCATGATCTGAGTCATCACAAATCAATTTGATTTGTGTAGTGATAACTTCTTCTGTCCTTTCTTGCCACTGTTACAATGTTTTGATGTTTCCTTGTGCATCCAATATATCGGGCAAAAAGGTATCACTCCAATCATTAAAACCTTTTACTAATTCTCCAATTTTCTTACCCAAGTCATCAGGTAGGGCCTGGAATCCCTTCAATGTTTTCACAAAACCTTGAGTAGGTTTTAATAATTGAGGCCTATTATTTGCATGAAACTTAGAAGCCCTAAAAATAATATCTTAAGTCAGTGGCCGGAGGGATCCACTTCTCAACTAGGGGTAAAACAACATCCTGATCTCTGTTAATATTTTGCAAACTAGTCAAAAATAAAGAATATAAAGAATGAACAAATGGCAGCATAGAATCAACCTTCTCATTCAAATGCCTCAACACGGTGTCCACCACCTCATTTTTTTTGGCCATGACATCATTCTCACTAGCTTTTAGGGTGGCCTGCAACTCTGTGATCTTACTCATCATCTGCTTTTTGGTGGGATCCATAGAGTATTCCATCTCCTCTTGAACTGGCTCTGGCACATGACTAGGACCTGATGTCTGAATTGGGGACCCAGGGATAGAAATGATTTGGACAGTAGGGGGTACTGACCCCAAAGTAGTGGGTATAACTCTGACAACAGGAGCACTTGAAGATTCTCCTATCTGCCCATACTTTAACCTGTCTACTTTAGACTGTAACTCAACATTTCTTTGTTGCATTTTGTTGTATTCCCCAATTATTGCATTATACTTTTCCATCAGACTCTTCCTTTCATCCTTTTCCCTTTCTACTATTCTTTGGACCAATTTGGCCACATTCAGTGTCAGGCTTGTAGCTTCTGTTACTGAGGTTTCAAAAGCTCTTTTGATAATGAGCCCGCCTCTTAGATTTGGGCTAATATCTTCTACATTCGGCTTTCTGCCCTGAGGTGCCAGTGCCCATATGGCTAGTGTCTCATATTCTTCACTAAAGGCAGAATCCTGTAGGGCTACCTTGACCTCTTCTTTACTATTTTGCATATGATGCTTGGATTGCATAATAGCATTGAAATCCACAGCATCAGCTATGTTCCATTCAGGGAGGAGTAAGACACCTTCTTGGGTCACCAGTCTCCTTCCTTCATTAGGAGTGATGCTTTTGAATTGTTCCATCAATTCAGCCTTCATTTCATCATCATTTTCCTGGTCTGACCTATCAAGTCCTGAATCTCTTCTACTCTTGCATTTATCCTGATATTCTTCTAGCTTCATTCTCCAAATCAGTTGCAAGAATATAGGGGTTTTCACAAAGGCATCATCATCCATAAATGCCTTGCAGGCTTCCATCCTAGCATCCTACACATACTACCCCTTTATATCCATATCAGTGAGCACCAATTGTGCTCATCTAGGGGGAGAAGGGATACCAACTTGCATTTCTTGGTCAGTTACAACAATTTCATCCACCAGAACCTCCTGTGGTTCTTCAATCCTTTGCCTCTTAGGGCTTGGCTTTGAGGGAAACTCCATAGGATCCCTATTTGGTGGTGAATCCAAATCTATAATCTTTATCCCAACAAGTTTTTTGATCCCATGACCCGGCAGTGATGGCATTTTTATTACTTGTTTTCCCTTTTTATTTCTTGCCTCCTCATCACTGCTTGTATTTTTCCTCCTCCTGTATAGAGGTCTATCCACTGGTGGCTGGTAAACTAGCCTTGTTTCCTCAGGCCTCACCTCTGACTCCTGAATCCCGAGGTCTAATTCTAAATTAGCCTTCTTGGTTCTCAAAATGTTCATGATTTCCTTAAAATTGCTCATCAAAAAATCAATTCTTTTATGAAATGGAGTAAACTCCATTAATTGATCATATCTTGGATCCAATTTATGTACCATGGCTAGCATCTTCTCATATGCAATCCACTTCTCCTTATTTAATTCTTGATGGTTCAAGTCGAATTCATTTCTTATCAAATCTTCGAGGAAATTGAAAACATGAATGAATTTACCACCCTTAATCTTTTGCCTAAATAGGGCAAAAAATCCCTCAGGGTCATGTTGTCTTCTGGATCCATTCTTCAAATGGTATTCATCAAAATATTGGTCAAAATGGACCCATTCTCCTTTAGAGAACACAAAATCAGAAACAACTGTATAATCAGGGAACAAAGTCCCTTTTCCCCTTCCTGTCAAACTCTCCTCATGAATGTAGCCTAACTGCCACATCACTTCTGCAAATCCCATTCTTGATGGCACATTATAAGGGAGAATATGAGGAGCTCCCTGGAAACCATAAACCCTCAAAACAGTACTCATAGGGTACAGAATAATGTCACCCCAATTGTGACATATCTTCAAGTCAGGTTTCCTCATTTTTGGTATGAGGAAATCATGCAGATCCTCTGGAATTATTGGCACATTAACCACCAATTTAGTCCTAAGCCTAGAGGCAAAGTAGTTATCAAACTGCACAAAAATAGCACCTCCTTTGTTACTAGACATGTTCGCACTCCAAGCCTGTACTGGTAACCTCTCTCCATTTACATTTCGCCTCAGCTCCATCTTTTCTGAGAAGAAGTCAGCATTATCATGCAAGAACATATGCATTAACAAAGAATACCAGAAGAAAGGAGTACCAGAATCTCTGTTGTGCAACTTCAACAAACCCTCATGTATCCTTTCAGCAAGGAATGAAGCATAATCATAAATCATAGAAAAATTAGGGTGCTGAATTTGAGCTCCCATGAACATAAAAGTGATGGGCATCACAGTGTTAGGGTTGAAACCAATGATTTGGCATAGTGAATAGAACGTCGCCAAGAAATGATCAGCAAAACAACTTAGCCTGAAAGTCTCCTGATCAGTTGGGCTAATGTGAATTGTTGAACTACCCACCCTGGCTAGGTGAGGAGGAAGTAGCCTTGACCTAAAGAGAGGCTGAGATCTAGCATATTCCTGCTTCATCTCCTCAAAGTCAATTCAAACCAGAAATGAGCTATACTCACTCAAATCAAAGACCTAACGATTTGTATCTGCATTCACATTCAACAGAACGTCGCCATCATTATCCTTGACAATTCATGTGATAGGGTCATATCGTGCAGCCATTGCCCTAATCAGGTCAATATCCATGAATACATTGGGTACCACCAGCTTCCCCATATCGTATCTCCAATTGTTAGAAAAAGGGTAAGATACATTACACTGCCCATACCATCTTTTGAACATTTCGAAACCTGTCATGGGTATCCTGGCATCTACAAGATTGTAGTTCTTACACCTCAATCCCTCACCTAGGGTTGTCCCATTCATCAAAACCAAACCTTTCCTCCTATTGCTTGTTGACAATGGGAATTGGTCTAGGAAATCATCATATAAATTTCTATGTATGTAATCAACACGACCATAGTGCTGCTTTGGTGGTGCCATTTTAACAACTAGGGCTTCCTCAAAAAAAAAATTCACAGACCAACTAAAATTAACTAGAACAGAATTACAGCAGAGTAATATAAATTTTTCACAATCCAGAAGAAATAGTAACCCTAGAACTGTAAATCAAGAAAATCACCAATAATACAACATAACCCTCTTCTTGAATCACGTTCAAACAGAGATAGTGGTAAGAGAAATCAACATATGAAATTTGTGCCACACAAAAAAGCAAACCCGTGCTGAAACTGCTTTGAAAACTTCTATCTCTAGCTCTGGATCACTTCGCAAACACTTGAATGTCTTTATGGCAAGGCAATTAGGAACTTAAATACTCAAAAATGATGAAAATAGCTAAGTAGATTTCTCGTCCACCATTAAATCTCGCTTGTGTGCCATGCCAATGGCCTCAATTACATTTGATGCAAGTTTAAAATCTAGCCGTCGATCTCATCTTTCTATCAGGCCATCGAACGACTGTCTTCAAAAACGCTGACAACACTTCCATGTCATTGTCAAGGGCCCACCATAAAATGCAGCTTCAAAAAGCACACATGGCAATTGCCCATGATATCGCGATCACTAAACCCCTCTTGGTTTAGGATCACGTGATAGCGGGCAGCCGTTGATCTCCACCATCAACAATCTCAACGATCAGAACGGGAGGTAGCACCGATGCATATCTGTCGAGCAACTTTTCTGCCAAGATTAAGACACCGCCATTGATCTCAAGCACATGCATATCACATGCGGTTTAGTAGCCTACCAAATAATGCCCTAAAGTTCAATGCATAAATTAATCAGTTTATTTACTTCCTTCGGCACCGGCAACTTAATACACATGGCATCCGCCCGTGATATCGCTATTGCCTAAAAGCCAGTAGTGACATCATCGCGAGATGGTGGGCAATGGTAAAGATCAAACATAAGAAGATCAACGGTCAGTAAAATAGCCCTGCAAAACATTAAAATACTTTAGGAAAAATTAAGGGGAAGGGGACATCGCCTAGGGCAACGACAGTCTATGACATAAGGTTGTTTTAATAGATAAAACACGGACCAGTTTAGACTTAGGCGAATAAAAGATTAGCCAAAAATTTTCATTTTATATTAAAAGGGGCTGTGCCTAGACGATCACATAGGACATAAGTTGTTCTTAAACGACCCTCTCCAAAAGTAACAATGCAATAGACCCAACCCAACAATAGAATACAAGGTCCCATGGAAGCAAAGCATAAATCATTTCTCAGGTACCCTCCAAGTAACAAGGCAAACCAGGAAAATAATGGAAGACCAAGGACCTCAAAATTTAGGCTCCATCACATGGCACTAATATAAACCCATATAATTTTCCTAGGGATGTGCCTATAAGGATTGGGTTTTTAAAAATCATGAGACAACTAGGATGTTCTCAAGATACACACTTTCCAATAGAGCATATGAAGGGATCTTTCCTTCCTAAGTATACAACATTGACTAATTTTTCATGGAAAAAGGAGGATGGAAAGATTTGTGGACATTTATTAAGCCTTATGTGCTGAAATCTGTACACCCTAGGAACCATGATCCCAAGGGTTTCATTTCACAAATGAAGGAAAAGCACAAGACTGGAATCTTTATTCATAATCTCTATATTTTTGAGGATATTATCAAGAACACTTTTGATTTATAGATGCAAGAGGAGAGAATATAAAAATATATAGCTTTTACTAAGATGATGAAGAAGTAAGAAATGAAACCTGCATACAAACCCATGCCAAATATCAGTGGTGAGTTGAATAGGGCTATGTATCCTAATGACAATTTTGAGAGCATGGTAGGAGTCTTGAAAAAAGAAAGAGAAGTGGAGGACAAAGGAAAGTCATAGGCTGTTGAAGAATATCCTGAAGTAAGACTCGAGGAAAGACCTACTTATCAACCTCCAACAAAGGTTAGGGTATATTCTAAAATGAAGGGAATGACAGTTGAAGAAAACACCAGGCCCATTCTTGCTACTTCAGAAAGGTTTGGAATAAAGTCTCATAGGAAAGTAGTACAATCATCTTCAAGGAAATTATTGCCTAATATTGTTGATCTAGATTCCCCTCCGAGGACCTCTTCTCCAACACCACCATCACCAAAGAGACAAAAAATTGAAGAAACAAAAGAGGTTGATTATCCCGATGAAGATGAAGAAGAGATCATGGTAACCCCTAATGATATGTGGCAAGGAATTCTATCTTTTCCATAAGGTGTTCCATAAATTTTTGGAATAGTTTCTTTGAGGCTTGGGAAAGATAAAATAAGGGGAATAACTAATATTGATGATATTAGAATGGAGGCCTACAGAGAATTCATGATAGGAAACTCCTTTATCAAGACAAATGAATTTAAGGATTTTGTATGGAGGGCACATGTTCCACTATATGCTGAGAAGGTGCCTCAAGAAAAAATTCTACATCTAGAGGCTCCAAAGAAGGTCATTCAATCAAATGTCATGCTATAAATGAGGGATAATTTCAAGGAAATGACACTAGAGAAAGGCAGGGCATTGGTATAGAAGAGTGGAGTACTATTTCTCCCAAAATGTGATATTGAAGATGTTGTTTTCGATACAATAAGAAGGGCCAATAGGCCACTTCTCCAAATTAAAGAGGAAGATACACTGGCACTTAAAGGTTCAGATTTCAATAAGAGTGGGATGCCTTAGTAATTTTTTCATTGTCTACTAGATCTAGAAATCCAATAGTCATAGAGCCAAATAATTTTAGTGGTCACTTGGTTGTGAGAAGAGTTAATGATAACCCAACATTGGAGGAAACAAATATGGCAATAAATTTTGCCAAGTTTACCACAACAACTATCGAGGATTTGACCAAGGATCAATATACTCTAAGGGGGCAATATAAAGACCTTATTATTGAATATAATAAGAGTCAACAAAAGGATGTAGAGCTGGAAAATGAGTTGGAATTACTAAAGCCGCAAATGGAAACATTGAATTCTCAAGGACACGTTAGCTCTAGCTGCACTATTTCTAACCCGCCAGTGGAACAACCTCAACCTTCTTCATAAAGATAGTCCTTATAAATTGTTCCATGCAATATGGGACAACTGTCCATCACAATTGAAAGGGATAATAACCAAGGTGGAGGACTTTCAAGGGAAAAATTAATCTTTCAGGTTGAGGAGTATAAAGAGATGTTGTAACAAGTGTAGATATTGTATTCAGCCACTTGAACAAGAAAGTCCAAGGAAAATTAAACAATTTCCATGCAAGTTATGTTTCGATGTTGCAAGAAATCAAAATATTCCCAAGGGATAAAGATTCGGCCACCCCACTATTAGATAGATGGAGTCCCAGGGTTGAGCAATTAAAGTTCATGGCGGTGGGAGCAAAGCATCAAAAGGATAAGTATCCCATGGTTATGCCATCTTATCAATTTTTTAAGGAAATTGTGGAGCAAAAGTTCCAAGGATATGTTGCTCCTATGGAATTGAGGATCAAAGAATTAAAGGCCAAGTATGATGAAGTAGACCTAACTCCATTACTAGAGATCCAACATAATCATGATGAAGTGAAGACCTTGTAGGTTTGGAAGGACCAACTAAATAATATCATGATAACTCAGACAAATGAAATATGAAATAATGTTGATATTGGTATGTTAAAGGATACACTTGAGAAACTATCTTTTTCTATTAGTTTCTTAAAAGAATTTGACAAGGAGGCTACTTTAGTGATGGTGAAATATGCACCATATAGAGATAAAATTAATCAGGTTATTGCTTTCAAGTGGCCATCTGATGAAGAATTTGAATTGTCAAAAATGGTAATCATTGATGAATTTGGAATATGAGCACTATGGTCGAGAAGTGTGACTTGGTCAAGTATAATATAGGTCCGGCCTCAGAAGTTACATTTGAATATACACACTTCTCCTAGATCTAGGTGCAATTTGCTGACGCAGATGGTTGTTGAGATGGATAAAGTACTACAAAGGTTAAATATGCCTTTGATGTGAATGAGTTGCCTTTTGGAAGGTGGGTTTTCTTCTCCACGACAATTGATGATTAATTTTGACTGAAGTGTATTCCCTCCAATTGCAAAATGCAAATATAATTGTATAAGTGGATTACAGTCCAATCAAATGTGGACATGTGTATGTTCTGACCTGAAGCTTATTTTGCTCCCTTATTCTATAAAAGGGAATTCTATGCCGATGTACTGGGTCTTTTGTTGAAACAAATATTTGAGAGAGTAGAATTTGTAATACAGTTTTTATGAACATTGAGTCCATATTTTAAGGTTTAGATTTAGATAGAATAATTTTGTCAATTATGGGGTTCTTAAGCATGTTTGTGTTGAATGTGAAAATCTCTTGAGTCTATTTTCTCTCCAATTGTGATACCTTGCATGAATTATTAATGAAATATTAGTCAAAGACTAGTTTCGTTGATTTTCATTATTCTTTACTGTGAATTATACTTTAATGGTGGCTCTGGTTCAAAGGATTAGTTAAATGCTTTAGTTATTATGTAAGTTCATGCAAGTTGGCAGCTGGATTTGTAAGTAGTAATAGATTTATGCTACAGATACATGAATTATAATGTAATTCATATATATCACAACTGTTTAATATGAAAATTTCCTTGTAGTTCAGTTCTTTCTCTTTTGACTTTGTACTTTAGGATATGGCATTGATACTGAAGTAGTGGTCATATTTCTCATATCTATGGTTTTTTATTTTAGAACATTTATTCAAATATCCTTCATATAGACTTATATTTATTGTATTTGTGATTCCCTACTGGTTGGGGTTAGATCATTGAAGGAATTGTCAATTTCTTGAAGGATTTCATCTACTTAGTGCTAATGGGGAATTTATCTATTATTATGTAATGTGTATTTGAGATTGTCTAGTTATTTGTAAGAAACACATTGTGGGATTACCCTCCCGAGTCTTGCAGAGCCCAAAGTTTAGGAGAATAAGAATTATTGCTTGCTCTTGTTAATTTGGCTAATCATTTGTTATAATTATATTATTGAATATGGAAAATTCATAGAAGTGTTGAGGAATCAGCTTGGGTTTTAAAAACCACCAACAGATTGGTGACTCCACTGGGGAACTGTCAAATTCAAAGTCTCTAGTGCAAATCTGGTATAGTCAAAGTCAAATATTATAGTATTCTTCATTATGGGAGAATAATTGATTGAAATTTGTGTTATATTTGTCATGTATAGTACATGAATAATTTCCTAGTCTATTATTTGTCAATTTGTCGGGTTATGTTCAGGATCCTATCAAAGGTCACGATTGCAAAAGTGAAGTGCAATCACTTCCTAGTTCCCAATATTTTGGGTGGAAACTCTAATATCTTGAACAAAGGTATAAATACGAATTCTCAAAGGTAATGGGAAAAGAAGGATCCTCATGCGTCAAGAACCATGAAGAAGACTAGGAGTTATTCAAAGAACCTAGAAAAGATAAGAAGTGGGTGAAAGTAAATCGTACATCAAGTAATTCAGTTGTGTCCCTTGCTATCTCATCTCCAACTTTAAATGTTAAAGTAAATAGTGTTACTATCAGTTAAAATTCATCAGAAATGGTTGTCTCAAATGTGGATCATGAAAAATTTTCTCTTGAGAAGGTCCTTGATACTGATTATAATATATCTAGAGAATAAAATAGGTGGGGTTTCTAGGAACAAGACAAATAGTTTTCAGAGGCTATGACGCTTGGTGCTATGTCTATTTTCAATGGATAGAAATTTAAACCAAGTGGAGAATCTCCTAATGAGGAGTGTCTATTCCTTAGGATGAAGATAAGGCAAATCAACCTTAATACACTCATGCCCCAAGTGAGGCAAGAGATATCCTTAGAAATGAAGCAGATATCAATAAGGATATGCCATCTTGGATTGAAGAGGAGAAGAGGTTGTAGGAAGTAGAGGATAATAAGGAGAGGAAAAGAAAAGAGATTTTGGATAGAGTCTAGGCTAAGAAGCTCGAGAGAATTCTTAGAAGCAAAAGGTAGAAAGGATGAGAGAAGATGTTGCTAAGTGAAAATCCTTTGAGGAAAATGTGGCTAAGGTAGCTGTTGAAAGGGCCCGTGAGATTCCTAAAGTAACAATTTCCATGGGGACCTTTGTTGCAACCACATATACCTCTTCTATACCAACTACTAAAACCTTTGATCTGCCTATTATACCTAAGAAAAAATCCTTTGCAGATCATGGGAAAGTCCCCATGGAATAATTTAAGAATACTTCTTACAATTCCCTCAACCCCAGAACCAACACTTCTATTGATAAGAGAGTTAAATCTGGCCCCGGGTCGTTAGACCTACCCCCAAATCCTAAGATATTATGGTTATAATTGATAAATGATCAGTTTCAAGAGGAATTGAGGAAAGCAGAGATAGAAGATTCAAATGCAGAGGTAACAAGAAAGATAGCTTTCCTTAAAATTTCTACACCCACTAGTGAAGCATCAGGCATAGGACAAAATGAAAGTGGGTCACAAAATAAGAATTCTAAAAAATATACTCCAAAAGGGGGTGGTGGTGGTGACCAAGGTGGCGGAGGTTGAGGTGTCCATAAGAATAATAACTCCTACTCAGAGGATGAGGGAGGAAGCGGTAATAAGAAGGTAAATAATAGTGGAATTGGAAAGGAAAAGGGGGGACATTAGTCAAATGGTAAGGAGGGTGATGAACAAATGGATACCCATAGAGATAGACATGCTAGGGGGCCACCCCAGAATGATAGATATAGACAACTCTATTTTGATAATAATAGGGGGTATCCAAATCCAATCGATGATAATACATGAAAGAATCTTCCTAAGTTCACTGGTAACAATTTTTTTCATGGTGAAGACCACCTGAAAGATTTTCAGAGTTTTGTTAAAGATTTTGAGTTGTGGGATGATGGTGTAGCAATGAATTACTTTATGTATTCCTTGACAAAAGATTCCTAGGATTGGTACAGAGGGTTGCTTGATTCAATTATTGACTCTAAATAAGCCTTCTATAAATTGTTTAGAGAGTAGTATGGTGATCCAAATGATTCCAAATTTAGATTGAATTATGTTAACATCACCAAAGGGCATAATGAAATGGCTACTGAGTTCAATGTGAGGTTTCAGAAGGCCATGCTCAGGGTCCCTACTTACCTAAGACCAAATGAAAGTGCTTGTTTAGTGGTGTATTTTAATTCTTATGATTCTAAAATTTGTTATCTTCTTAGATGGTAGTTAATATTGAGAGCAATATAAGGGCTTCTGGAAAAGTGGGAAGAAGGGAAGATCCTAAAGCTTCCAAAAATAAAATAAAAGAGGCTAACAAGGCTAGTAAGGTTGTGGCCTTTGATGATAAGATAGATCAGGTTCTTATCCTGTTACAAAAGAAAACTAAAAACGATAAACCTCACTTCGAAAGGAATGAGAGACCTCTTAGGCTACATGATTATCCATATCATACTAACTAAAACAATGGGAAGTCAGTACAAGGAAATCAAAGGAACACTCAGATCCCACATGATCCTCTGTAGAAGCATTTCGAAAATGTGACAAAAGATCTACCATGGTGTGAGACATGTGGGATGCTTCATTCATCATAACAATGTGAAGTGGCACAAGTAGTAGAAGAGTCCCAAGATGACCAGGGAGAATTTCAATCTCCCAATGATTAGGATACAATCAATAATGTATTGTTGGTTCCATCTGATTTTACTTGTGATGATTATTCTTGAGATGATAAGTCATGTGGAGGAGATGATGACATGCAGAGGTTACAAAAGGATGTGCATCATCAATAGGTATTTGTGAATGAAGAAGACAATGATGATTGTTTTGTGAATGAGCTTGAAATAGATAATCTTGTTTTAAGAAGACCTTCTAATGAGGATATTGAGAAATACATGGTTTCTTTGGTTGGTAGGGAAAATAAAAATATATAGTTGAGAAATAGAACTATTCTTGGCGACTCAGGTAAGCCCTATAGTTTTTTTTATCAAAGATAAGGATATAGGGGGTGTGGCTATCAAAGCAGGTGCAAAGAAGGTAGCTCCAAAACCTAAGGAGATCAAGGAGGCTAGGATCTGGAAAAAGAAAGTGGACAAAGCCAAGACAAATGGTGAGGCTACCTCCCAAAATACTGAGTTCAAGGATCGGTAGTATAACCCTGATAAGATTCTAAAAGGGGATGAGAAGGTAACATTTAGGGCCATGGTTTTCCCTAAATTACCAAAATATACATTTGTGGATATGTTTCAAGTGCTCTCCCAAGTCAAAGTCACTGTCCCTTTTCTAGAGATGATACAGATAGAGGAACATAAAGGTAAGACCGTTGCACTTATAAATAGTATCCCCACCAATAAAGAGGGTAAGGTGATGCATGATCAACAAGAGTCAAGTAAGGATCAAGAGAAGAAGTTCATTGTTGAAGAGGAAAATGTTGAAAACCCTCAAATTTATTTGGGAACTACTATCATAGTTGATCCCAACCATGTAAATCCTTTCTTCTTAAGTTTGATCATTGATGGTAAGTTGTTAAGAAATTGTATGATTGACTCTAGGGCATCCAATAATGTGATTCCAGTGAAAATAATGCATGCAAAGGGTTTAAAGGTTGAAAATACTTATGGTAGATTATATGAAATGGATTATAGAGAAGGTCCTATCATAGAGATTATAAATATTGTTCCATACAAGTTGGCGAAATTCCAAAATGAGGAGTTGCATATGAGTGTTACAGTGGTGGATATCCCACCCACCTATGGAATGTTGTTATCAAGGAATTGGAGTGCTTCGATGGGTGGAAACATGCAATGTGACTTACCTTTTGCTACCTTATCCATTGATAAAAAGGATGTTAAGATTATCAGGGAGAAAAGAGTTCCTCACATGATTGAGAATGTGGAAGAACCACAAGAGCCCGTCAGGATAAAATTTATCGAAATTGACTTGGAGAACTTTTGATTTCAAGAGGACATGTTAGAAGAAGAAGTCTCGCTTGCACCATTGACAAGGAAGTGTTAAATATATCATTAAAGGAGGACATGTGGACAATGTGTTTTTATGGATCATTCTCCAAATAAGGCTCAGGAGCAAGCATCAACGTCACTTCCCCTCAAGGTAAAAATTTTAAGTACTCATTCCTACTACAATTTTCCCATACTAAAAATGTTGTTGAGTATGATGTCCTTTTACTTGGTTTAAATTTGGCTTCAAAACATGGTATTAATTCACTAAGGGTGCTGGGGGACTCTAAATTAGTTGTCTCCTAGATTATATCTCATTTTGGAGCTAAGGATAAGAGACTCAAGCAATATAAGAATGCAGTTTGGCATAGATTGGGTAGAAAGGGGACAGAATTCCAGGGCTGACTTGTTAGCCAATATAGTTGTTAAGCTTGATGATGTGAATTTTGATGACACTTCATAGATAGAGGTGCAAATCAGGTCTACAGTGCTTGAAAAAATTTATAACTGGCAGGTATTTGATGATGATACTAACATTCTAAGATTTATGCATTGTGTCAACCAATATGAGAGCCAAGAAATTGATTTTGGCTCATTTTTGGTGGAAATTGATGGGAAAGAGAATCTCTTTGGAAATGATGTAATCTAGTTGAAAAAAAACACTATTCCTAGGGGTCTGGTTGCACTCGAATGAGTTTTTGATGGCCCTGATAGGTCAATTGCTAAGTAGCCACCTTCTCACAGGGAGGATTTAAAGGGGATAAATTTAGGAACTAAAAAATCTCCTAAAAAGTTCTACATTGGCAAGAGGATGAAGCCTCATGTTAGAAATTTTCTAATTGCTTTACTTAGAAAGTATAGACATTTTTTTTCTTGGTTGTATGATGACCTCAAGGCATATAGGGATGATCTATTCTCGAATGAAATCCCATTGAAGCCAGACATGAAGCCATTTAGGCAAAAATAGAGGTCGATCAACCCAACCCTTAAACCTAAGATGCAGGAAGAGCTTACAAAGATGAGAGATGTTGGAATCATTAATCCCATCAGCCATTCATCTTGGGTTTCAAATCTAGTGCCTGTAAGAAAAAAGAATGGTGACATCAGATTATGTGTTGACTTTAGGAACCTAAATGTTTCTTCCCTAAAGGATAATTACCCATTACCCAACATGGAGGCTATGTTACAAAAATTTATAGGGTGTGAGTTGCTTTCCATGATGAATGAGTTCTCTAACTACAACCAGGTGATGGTCAAGGATTTTGAGCAATTCAAGACTATATTCACTATCCCCTGGGGAACATATGTTTATGTGAGAATTCCATTTGATTTATTAAATGCAGTTGCAACTTTCCAAAGGGCTATGGATGTAGCCTTTGCAGAATTTATTGATCTTTTTCTTGCAATTTATCAAGATGATCTCACTACTCACAATGAAAAGGAAGAGGACCATTTTTCTCACTTAGAAAAGATTTTTGTTAGGGCTATTGAATATGGGATATCATTGAATCCCAAGAAATGTTATTTCGAGGTAAAGGAGGGAAAGATGATTAGACACATTGTGTCAAAAGAAGGAGTTCAAATCGATTTGGAGAGAGTACCTACTATTGAAAAGATTGCATGGCCAAGGAATGTGAAATTTATACAATATTTCTTTGGACAAATCAATTTTGTAAGATGATTTGTGACAATTTTTTCTAAAATAGTCTGCCCTATTTCCAAGATGTTAAAGAAAGGAGAGAAGGTGATGTGGATAGAGGAGCCCTCCAAATATTTTCAAGCTATCAAGGACGCTATCAAGGAGGATCCTTTTCTTAAATCTCTTGATTATTAAAAGCCTTTCCAATTGTTTACATTTGCTTCTTTTCACACTATAGTGGGGGTTCTGTTGCAAAAGAATGATGATGGCTTTGAACAACCAATTTCCTTTTTTAGTAAGTCATTGCAAGTTGGAGAGTTAAAGTATGATGTAACAAAGAAATAGGCATATCCCCTAGTTAAATCTATTAAAAATTTCAAGCCTTAATTGATTGGAGCAACTGTTGTTGCTTATGTTCCAACAACTATAGTTAAAGATATCTTCACTCAATAGGAAGTTACAGGGAGACGATGTAGATGGATTAATAGAATCCAGGAATTAATTATAAATGTACATATTACAAAGCTTGTGAGGGGTCAAGGTTTGGCAAGCTAATGGTTGAAGCCAAGTTAGAGGCCAATCAAATAAATCAAATGGAGCAAGTGAATGTGACACCCATCTATGATATGCAGACCCATGATTTGGTATAGGAGAATTGTTGAGTATCTACAAACAATGGAGTGTCCTAAAAGCATTCCACTCAATGAGAAGAGGACTCTCAAATTACAAGAAATCAAGTATGTCATTAGTGATGGTGAGCTTTGGTGAAGGATTCCTAAGGGTGTCATACATAGGTGTGTTGATGGCGATTAGGTCGAGGATTTATTGTTGGAAATGCATAAAGGAGCTTGTGGTGGTCACTACATGGCCAAGACAACTGCTCATAAAATCTTTAGAGTTGGTTTCTTGTGGCCTACTATATTCAAAGATGCCCATAGATATGTTAAGAAATGTGATGCCTATCAGAGGTTTGTTGGGAAGCTGAAATTCTCTAGGAATCTACCATTAAAACCAATATCTGCTCAAGTTGCTTTCTAGCAGTAGGGCATTGATTTCATAGGAGAGATATCTGAAAAATCTAGTGGTGGGAATGCATGGATACTAGTGGCAATTGATTAATTTACCAAATGGCTTGAGGAAATTCCAACCAGAAAGGCTACTAGTAAGGTGGTCATTGAATTTATGATGAATAACATCTTAAGCAGGTTTGGGGTACCCGAGAAAATTGTTTCAGATAATGCAATGTGTTTCAGGTTCAAGGAGTTTGTTGATTTATGCAATAAATATGGCATAACTACCTCATATTATTCTCCTTATCACCCCCAAGGGAATGGACAAGTTGATTCCAACAACAAAAGCTTGATGAAAATTATCAAGTGGGTGATTGAGAAAAACAAGAAGGCCTAGGATTCAAAGTTGCAGCTGGCGTTGCAGGCTAATAGAACAACTATCGAAAAGGAAATTGGATATTCACCATTTAATTTAATTTATGGAGTAGAGGAACACATACCACAAAATAACCTACTAAATATGTATAGGTTTGTTCAAGAATACGATGATGAGGTGTGTGATGAAATGAAAAATAAGATGCAGGAGTTGAACCAATTGGATGAGACTCGACGAGAGGCTCATAAAAGGAATGAGAAGCTATAGCTTCAAGTGAAGTATCTCTATGACAAAAGGGCAGTTGAGAGAAAATTTGAAATTGGAGTAATGGTTTTGTTGTGGAATGCAAGATTTGAAGATAAAGGCAAACATGGAAAGTGTGATCCCTTATGGTTAGGCCCATATGTAATTATTGACATACATGGGGAGGATTCATACTTCTTGCAGTCCCTTATAGGTGAGATTCTAGAACTGCTAGTACATGGACAGTTCTTGAAGTCCTATTTCTCCTAAAATAGTTATGTTCCATGTACAATGTAGAGTCATGTAATTAGTGTATATATGTGTTTTGTATTTTTTTTTTTTGCATCTTCTTGTCTTGTCTAGAAAAGTTCCTAGTTTTGGTTCTCTCTATGTTTGGTCTAATCTCCAAAGGTTTTGTTTTCTTGCTATTCCCACAAGGGGCATACATCCCCAGTCAGAGACACTGGTGGAGCTCTTGAATTTTTCCACAATTAAGCTCATTCATGTTTCCTTGGTGCTTGGCACCACTGGTCTATCTTGGGGTTTTGGGTTTTAGCCATAAAAGTTTGGCTTTTGGTCTTTTGATCACTTTGGATATTCTAATCATGCATTGAATTGTTGTTATAGGTTATCAATTGCATAAGTTGTGGCCTGATCCCTTTTATTCATTTGTGCTACCAGCCCCTTTTCACTTGGCCTCTTGATTTTTATTCATTGGGACTATGTTTAATTTTCAATTAAATATCGGGTCGATAAAAGTTATAGCTTTAAACTAATATCTAATTTTCCTACCTCAAGGGTTATTTCCCCATCTACCTAGTCAGTCCCATTTTTATGAATAAAATTTGTGGCATGTGCAAGTTTTCTAACCATCAGATGGAGTGGTTGAATCCTGACCATTCCCTGCTGGCCTCACAATGTTTTCTGATGACATCACAACAATGTTGTGAGTTGTGCAAGATGTTGCCATCTATTTCCTGTGATCATGGGGCTCGATCCTTGTTTTCCTACCGATGAAGGATGTTGAAATCGACTTCTATTGTGTAATGATGTATTATGGTCATTCCTCATTGACCTCGCACAATTAAAACACTAGTTTTAATAATGTTATGAGGTGTGTGAAGTACTGACCCGTGGATGTCGATGCTGAGTATGAGATGATTGAAGTGGGACTCGCTCATGCTAAGATGGTGTCCCATAGGTGAATTTTCATTTTCCTAGGATTTGGTGGGCGAACATGGCATTTTTAGACCACATTGACTCGATCTAAGTCACTCTTTCTTGCTTGCGTGGATTCAAATCAATGACTGGTATTTAAAATTAGTTAGTGTTGTATGATAGCCATTTTTATCTCACACAAGTGAATAGTAATGGTGGAGTTCGGACTGCGCCACCAAAATTTAATGCTAAAAGTTCATTGAATTTCTATTTTCGTGCATAATTCCACATTGAAGAAGAATTTCTAGGTACCAAGCAAGCCAAGCTATGTTTATGTAAGTCCAACATCACTACCATTAAAACTCTCTGCAAGCGAAACCGTAAGTAACGTATACAACACATTTTGTGTTTTAAAAAATCTTGTGATTTCTTGAGGACAAGTATCAATTGCATTTTTCTTTGTTTTAAAAGTTTGTACTTGTTCGTTTTCTTTAAAAGTGTTTTAATGCTTGTCTAAACAATTGCTAAAGATTTTTGAATTGCGAAAATATTTTGTTTCAAGGCTATAAGTCATAGGCTACATGATATAAAATTTCTGATATTTTAAAACCCTAGCTCAAATTCTAATCTATCTTGTGCAAATGACACCCGAAGCCTAAAGCTCTGGTTCTGAAACCTCTACTAGGTCCTTTTCCTAGGATGTCATAGATTTTTTATAACCCTCTACTAAAAAAACTCAAGGTAAAGGCTTTATTTTATGGGCCACTACTTCTGGAAGGGTTAATTGATAAAAAATGTGCAATTCAAGATGTTGAGGTGTCGTATACAGGATGGCAATTGTTCTCAAATTGGTTTGGGAATAGTAATTTGTGTGCTCCTTTGTGTAACCCTTGGAGGCTAGATCTCAGCAAGCTAGTGGTCTCAAATGTATATCTAGATGTAGATTTGTTAAAGGATTTTGTGGCAAGGTATGACCCTATAACCAGAGTTGTGAAGACATATATTGGCATGGAAATGATAAAAATAACTAGGGAGGAGATTGCAGAAATTTTAAATTTGCATAAATGGAGTAATGATATGGTTACCATTGACCTTCAGGCATTGAGAGAAGAGTACCAAAATACTAAGAGATTTTTTAGGACTTCTTTGTTATTGCCTCATTTGGAAACCACAAGAACTAGAAAAAATAAGAAGATAGTGATTGGCAAAAATTAGCCAGATCCTTTTTCTATAAACTACTTTTGCAATTACTTCAGGAAGACAATTTGTTCCTTGTGTTAGGTTCTTGTCTTTAGTATAAAGACTACCTTGCCTACTAACCTCATGTACATGGTTGTAAAGCTTCAGTGTCTAGGTTTTAATGTCTTGTATGATTTTGCTACTTATCTGGCAGAAAAAATGCATGAGTGTCTGGTAGCTCTTAAAGAGCGAAAAACCTTGGTTGGTTTTAGATGGAATTATTTATTGATGCACATGTTTTTGTACAAAGGCGAGGCAGTTTTTGGGAAAAATATAGAATTGAAAAAGAAGGAAGGTGGCATTGACATGCCCGTCCAATATTGGACCAGAGTTCTAGATAGGCATGATCCTGATTTTTATTATGTGGCATTCCACAATGTTCTGGGGTCCAAATTGAGAAGGTACCTAGTTTATAATCCACCTATGACTCCAAAGGAAATTCATGATTTATTGAGGCCGATGGAAAGTGGACCTGAGTTATATTTCACACATAATTGGGGAGACATTATCCCTTATTATAATACAACCATTTTTAGGGTGTATGACACTAATGTTAACCCATATGCTTTGCCTAGGGATGTGCCTCTAAGGATTGGGTTTTTAGAAATCATGAGATAGTTGGGATGTGCTCAGGATACACAGTTTCCAATAGAGCATAAGAAGGGATCTTTTTTTCCTGAGTATACAACATTTTCTATTTTTGTCATGGAAAAAGGAGGATGGAAAGATTTGTGGAAATTTCTTAGGCCTTATGGGTTGAAAACTGTATCCCCTAGGAACCATGATCATGAGGGTTTCATTTCTCAAATGAAGGCAACACACACGATTGAAATATTTGTTCACAATTTATATTTTCCTAAGGATATTATCAAGAAAATTTTTTATTTGCAGATGCAGTAGGAAAGAAAATAAAAATATATAGATTTTACTAAGATGATGAAGAAGAAGCAAGAAGAAAACCTGCATACAATCCCATGCCAAATATCAATGGTGAGTTGAATAGGGATATGTATGTTATTGACAATTTTGAGAGCATGGTAGGAAATCTGAAAATAGAGAGAGTAGTTGAGGACAAAGGAAAGTCATAGGTTGTTGAAGAATATCCTAAAGTAAGACTGGAGGAAAGACCTAATTATTAGCCTCCAACAAAGGTTAGGGTATATTCCAGAAATAAGGGAACGATAGTTGAATAAAAAACTAGGCCCACTCCTTCTACTTCAAAAAGGTCAAGAATAATGTCTCACAAGAAAGTAGTACCATTGTCTTCAGGGTAAGTATTTCCTAATGTTGCTGATCTAGATTCCCCTCCAAGGCCCTCTTCTCCAACACAACCACCATCACCAAAGAGATAGAAAATTGAAGAGTCATAGGTGGTTGATTATCCTGATGAAGATGATGAAGAGATCATGGTAACCCTTGATGATATGCAGCAAGGAATTCCATCTTTTCCACAAGATGTTCCATCAAGTTCTGGAGCAATTTATTTGAGGCTTGGGAAAGATTAAATAAGGGGAATAAGTAATACTGATGATATCATAATGGAAAACTATAGAGAATTCATGAGGAATGACTCCTTTATGAAGACAAATTCATTTAAGGATTTTCTATGGAGGGCTCATGTTCCACTGTATGCTGAGAAGGTGCCTTAAAAAATAATTCTACATCTAGAGCTTCCAGAGAAGGTCATTCAATCCAAATTCATGCTACAAATAAGGGATACTTTCATGGAAATGACACTAGAGAAAGGTAGGACATCGATACAGAAGAGTGGAGTACTATTGCTCCTAGAATGGGATATAGCAGATGTTGTGGTTTTTGATAAAACCTAAATTGAAGAGGAAGCTACACTAGCACTTCAAGGTTCAACTTTCAGTAAAGAGTGGGATGCCTTGGAAATTTGGTCATTGTCTACTGGATCTAGAAAGCCAATAGTCATAGAGCTAACTAATTTCAGTTGTCACTTGGTTGTGAGAAGAGTTGTTGATACCCCAACATTGGAGGCAACAGATATGGCAATAAATGTTGCCAAGTTTACTAGGGCAATAGTTGAGGATTTGACCAAGGATCGAGATACTCTGAGGGGCCAGTATAAAGACCTTATTATTGAATATAATAGGAGTCAAAAAAAGGTTGTGGAGCTAGAAACTGAGCAAGCATTACTAAAGTAGAAAATGGAAACATTGAAGTCTCAAGGACAAGCTAGCTCTAGCCACACTATTTCTGACCCACTAGTGGAACAACATCAACCTTATTCACAAGGACAATCCTTAGCAATCATTCCATACAATATGGGATAGGTTCCCATCACAATTGAAAGGGATAATAGCCAAGGTAGAGGAATTTCAAGGGAAAAATTAATCCATCAAATTGAGAAGTATAAAGAGATGTTGCAATAGGTCCAGGAATCAATGTTGAAAATAAATTTAGTGACTGTAGATACTGTATTGAGACACTTGAGCAAGAAAGTGAAAGGAAAATTAAATAGTGTCCATGCAAGTTATGTTTCAATGTTGCAAGCAATCAAAATGTTCCCAAGGGATAAAGAGTTGGCCGCCTCACTATTGGATAAATGGAGTCCCAAGGTTGAGCAATTAAAGTTCATGGTGGTGGGAGCAAAGGATCAAAAGGATAAGTATCCCATGGTTATGCCAAATTATCAATTTGTTAAGGAAATTGTGGAGAAAAATTTCTATGGATATGTTACTCCTATGGAATTGAGGATCAAATAATTAAAGGCCAAGTATGATGAAGTAGACCTAAATCCATTACCAGAGATCCAACATAATCATGATGAAGTGAAGACCTTGTAGGTTTGGAAGGACCAACTGAATAATATCATGATAACTCAAACAAATGAAATATGGAATATTGTTGATATTGTTATGTTAAAGGATATACTTGAGAAACTATCTTTTTTTATTAGTTTCTTAGAAGAATTTGACAAGGAGGCTACTTTAGTGATGGTGAAATATGCACCATATAGAGATAAAATTAATTAGGTTATTGCTTTCAAGTGGCCATCTGATGAAGAATTTGAATTGTGGAAAATGGTAATCACTGATGAATTTGGAATATAGCACTATGGTCGAGAAGTGTGACTTGGTCAAGTATAATATAGGTCTGGCCTCAAAATTTACATTTGAATATACACACTTCTCCTAGCTCTAGGTGCAATTTGCTGACACAGATGGTTGTTAAGATGGATAAATTAATACAAAGTTTAAAAATGCCTTTGATGTGAATGAGTTGTCTTTTGGAAGGCGGGTTTTCTTCTCCACAACAATTGATGATTACTTTTGTCTTACGTGTATTCCATCCAATTGCAAAATACAAATATAACTGTATAAGGGGATTAGGATCCAATGAAATGTAGACATGTGTATGTTTCGACCTGAAGCTTGTTTTGCTTCCTTATTCTATAAAAGGGAATTATGGGTCGATGTACTGATTCTTTTGTTGAATTCGAGATTTGAGAGAGTAGAATTTGTAATACAGAGAGTATGAACATTGAGTCCATGTTTTAAGGTTTAGAGTTAGAAATTGTGATACCTTGCATGAATTATTAATGAAATATTGGTCAAAGACTGGTTTTGTTGATTTTCATTTTTCTTTACTGTGAATTATAATTTAATGGTGGCTCTGGTTCAAAGACTAGTGAAATTCTTTATTTATTGTGTATGTTCATGCAAGTTGGTAGTTGGATTCATAAGTAGTAATAGATTTCTATTACAGATACATGAATTTTAATGAAATTCATATAGATCACAACTGTTTAAGATGAAATTTTCCTTGTAGTTCAATTCTTTCTCTTTTGACTCTGTGGTTTAGGATATGGCACTGATACTTAAGTAGTGATCTTATTTCTCATATTTGTGGTTTTTTATTTTAGAAAATTTATTCAAATAACCTTCATATCGACTTATCTTTATTGTATTTGTGATTCCCTACTACTTGGGGTTAGATATTTGAAGGAATTTCCAATTTCGTGAAGGATTTCATCTACTCGGTGTTGATGGGGAATTTATTTGTTATTATGCAATGTGTATTTGAGATTGTTTAGCTATTTGTAGGGAACACATTGTGGGATTACCCTCCTAGGTTTTGCAGAGCCCAAAGTGTAGGAGAATAAGCATTATTGATTTCTCTTGTTAATTTGGACAATCATTTCTTATGCTTTTATTATTGAATATGGAAAATTCATAGAAGTGTTGAGGAATCGGCTTGGGTTTTAAAACAAACCAACACCTCCAAATCACCATGAAGGAATATTGTCTTCACATCCATCTATTCTACTTCTAAGTCATATGCTACTAGAAGTGACAAAAAAAGTTGGATAGATGTTAGCTTCACTATAGGAGAGAATATCTCTCCATAATAAAGTCCCTCCACCTGGGAAAATCCCTTAGCGACCAATTGTGCCTTATAATTTTCAACTTTGCCATCAAGACCACACTTTTTCTTAAAAACCTATTTACAACCAATAGGTTTACGTCTAGCAGGGAAAGGAACTAGATCCTAAGTCTTATTTTTCTTTAATGAACCCATCTCCTCGTCCATGGCTTGCATCCAAGAATCTGAATCATTCATACCTAATGCCTCTCTAATAGTCCTAGACTCATCAATATTAGTAATCAAGGAAAATATGCAACTGGAATCCAATAATGAATATCAAAACCTTTATGGTTGCCACCTACCTCGAGTAGACCTCCTCAAAGGTTGAGGTTGAGGTTCCCCTTCTACTTTAGAACTTTTAGAGCTACTTGATCTCTCCTCATCATCAGGTCCAAAAAGAGTACTTGGTTCTTCTTTCTTCGGAGGAGGTGGAATCTAGACCACCTCCTTCTTTTGTTTCTCCTCTTTCCTCTCTCTAAATATCACACTTTTGTTGTAGAGAACTTTCTGAGCTTCTAGATCCCAAAGCTTGTACCCTTTCACACCAACACCATATCCAATAAAGATACACTTAACAATCTTGTTCTCCAACTTAGACCTCTTATCAAACAAAGCATGAGCATAAGCTTTGCAACCAAATACTCTAAGATGTATCATCAAAGGATTTTTACTAGACCATTCCTCCATGGGTGTCTTACAAACAAGCACTAATGTAGGGGATCTATTGATCAAATAACATGAAATGGCTACTAATTCAGCCCAAAAATTTTGTTCAAAGCTAACACCACTCAACATACTCCTAGCCCTCTCCATTTATGTTCTATTCATCCCCCCTAAAACTTCATTTTGTTGTTGAGTGTAGGGAATTTTATTATGTATCTCAATCTTGTGCTCCTTACAAAACTTTTCAAACTCTACAGAACAAGTCTCACCACCATTATCAGTCCTCAAACACTTCTACTAGTTTGATTTTCTACCAAGGCCATAAACTCCTTAAACCGACTAAAGACTTTAGGTTTACTTCTCAGAAAATAAACAAATGTCCTTCAACTATAATCATTGATGAAAGAAACAAATATATATATTTTGATAATTAACATTTATAGGACCAAAAGCAACTGAATGAACATAGTCCAAAACCTTAGAAGATTTGTGAAAATTAGATTAGAAAGAAAGATGATCTTGTTTTCCATATACACAATGTTCATAAAAGTCAAACTCGAGATTACAATCATCAAGGCCTTTGAAAAGGATCTTATTTTTTAGGGTTATAACACCCCTCTCACCAATGTGACCAATTCATGGTTCCATAACATTGTCTTCTCTATAGGAAGCTTCATTTCCATGGAATGAGAACCCCTAGATACCCAGAATGCATGACCATCAGATGTAGCTGCAACATGCTTTTCTTTTCCACAATCTAATAGTGAGGATGAAGAATTAAAAGGTATCTTATTTGGTACATTAGAAAAACTATTGCACTATATAGTGCATGAATCAAACTGAAATAGAGTGCCAATACAAACTCCCTTAGCCAACACCATAGATCCTCTTGTCATCTTGCGTCCTCCACCAGAGAAAATAACTTACACTCTTGAATCATTCACTTAAACAAAAAGAAGGTTTCGTGCCAAACCCGAGATATGAAAGAAACCATCAACCCTCTTCATTCTTCCATCAAAAAATATGATTTTGACTCTTCCATGACCAACAATATTCAGATGAGCATCATCACCCAATCAAACCTTTTTGCAATTGTACTCATACTTTCAGAACCAATACCTATGATAATTCATGTGAAAGGATGCCCCCAAATCTATCAACCACACATCATCTGATGTATGGGGTACCAAGGCTGCAATAAATGCTTCTCAATCATCTTCAGATGATTTCTTAGATTCAGAATTAGAGAAAGACCTGGTTTTTTTATTCTTCTCCTTCTTGCAATCTTTATGAATGTTCCAACTTCACCACAGTTCCAACATTTTTCCTTGGACTTCTTACCAAGATATTTTGATCTCCCTAGAGACTTTGACTTAGATTTCTTGTCTTTCAAGTTTTTCTTCTCTCTTTTGGTCTGCCATGGACTACAAGGGCTTGATATCTCATAGGACTTCCTTTGCATCTATTCAAATAATAATGATGCAACAGCCTCATCCATATTAAAGGTGGAAACATTGATTCCAATAGCCATTACCAGTTGATCTCAAGAGTTCAACAACGAACATAAAAGGAGCATACAATGGTCTTGTTCATCTATTTTGTTTCCAATGGAACCCATTTGTGCAACCAACATGTTAAATGGATTTAAATGATCTGCATCAGATCCTTCATCTTCCATTTTCAAAGAATGCATCTTCTTTCTTAGGAAAAGCTTGTTTACCAAGGATTTAGCCTAATAGACATCACTAAGCTTCTTCCACAAAGAAGTAGAACTTTTCTCTTCATGGAAATTTAGGAGATTGAAATCAACTAAACAAATTCTAATAAGACCCTTGACTTTCCTATCCATGAGATCCCAATCTTCTTGTTTCATTCCTGATGGTTTGGTTCCAGAAATAGAAACCCATAGGTTACATTATATGAGCATGTCTTCCATTTTGAGCTTCTACAACTCAGAATTACCATCGTTAAACTTCTCCATCTCTTTCTTATAATAAAGTTATGAAATACTCACTTTTGCGAAGGTCCCATTAAAACAAAGATTAGCTCAAAAAACCCTTCTACCCAACAAAGGAACCAAGGTTGACCAAGATATGATACCAACTAAAAGGAAGCTGAGTGAGAGAAAATAGCTTCTTACACTAATCTAAGTAGGGGAGAGTTATAATTTTTTTGTTTTAATACCTTTTAACAATTACAATGTAAGAGAAGCACATAAAGAATAAATGAATAGAATAGTAACAATGCATAAAACAATGACACCAAGTCTACTGTGGGGAAAACCCTTTCAGGTAAAAAGCCCCACCCTCCAAAAGCATAGTACTTCTCTATTATATCAAATAAGAGTTACAACATATCACCAAGTATAAAGCTTCTACACAAGTGCTTCAACATGAACACTTGTTTTAGAGTGATACCAACAACACTTTGTTACTTGAAAACAAACTATGCATTCTACAATTCAAGGCACTCAATAAATAGAGTGTTACAAGCTTCAAGAAGCATCTAGAAGGTGAGGAGCATCCAAAATGATATAGCACAAATTCCAATGCATTATACATGCATTTTGGACACATGTGACATATTCCCTTACACCCCTAACAAGTTTTAAACACATAAATATTCCTCTTCAAAGCTTGGGCACCCAAAACATGCTAAAACTAGCTTATGACAGATGCCTTACACATTTTATAGCTATCATAGAATCGATCATAGCTGACAACACTTAGAGCTGTAAGAGAATATGCCATAACTAGCTAAAAATAATTGATTCTCTTACATCCTGTCATAACCCAACTTGAATGCCAATTTTCACCCATGCATTCAAATATGTCTTATGAGGTGTCATAGAATCTGTCATATGTCATAGATTCCAAAGTGAGATTCCTATGTCCACTTGGGATGATGATGTGTCATCTCGTCACCTCCAACAAAGATTCCACCTAGTCAGTGGGTTCCAATTAATAACATGACACCATAGACAATTAAATAATAAAAATAAATACATTAATTACATCAATTAAATCAATGTTAGGACTCTAATATTGAGTCACCTTAATCCCAACATTATATAGATATATTTGTTGGGAAATGAGGTGTTTCAAACTTGTTGTATATTTCCCATTATTTTTATTTAATATTTTCTATAGCTATTACACACTTTCGGTGCATTGAAAATTGGTTTATTAGTTATCATAAGATGCTCATGTGATAGTATATCATGGAAGGGTTCTTTTTAGAGATTCTATGATAGATTTTATGACATCTGTAATGGTCAAAAATAGGGGTTTTCACTTTGGATGTGAGAGCTTATTTTTAGACTAGAATCTTGGTGGAGAAGCTAAGCACATGGTTTTGTAAACTGATGGTGGTTTCTTGTATAGCTAGAAGTCTATAAATTGAAGTCTTGGGGAGTAGTTTGTATGTGGTTAGTTTGCAAGTACTAGTATGTTGTTGGAATACTACCATAATTCTTTTAGAATTGTTTATTGATTATACTCCTGTAAAATACTTGCTATGCAAGTGTATGTAATCTTATTGTTGGATTTGAAATACTTTGAGCAAGCTTTGGAGTGGGTTTTTTCACCCTAAATGGTTTTCCCCACGTATATCTAGTGTTTGTGTTAATTGTTTATTTTCTTGTTTTGGATGTGTTGCTGGAATTTTTGTAACTATTTGATCAATTTTTATATGTTTTGCATAATATCTCTTCTCAAGATTGGCATAGGAATTTTTTTTTGTTACTCTAATTTCCTTACAAGTGGTATCAGAGCCTGATCACCTTTGGTTTCAGCTGTGGGTTTTTTGGGTTTTTTTAGCTAATCAAGGTTTGAGTGTGAGCTTGTGCATAGAATACTTTGTGATCTTGTTACAAATATATTTTTCAAATGGTGAGCGTATTTGGGAGAATTGAGTTAGAGAAGTTTTCTAGTATGAACTTTGAAATGTGGAAGCTAAAGATGGAAGATCTATTGATTTCTTAGGATCTATGGGATGCAGTGGATGCAAATGTCCAGAGGCCTACGAATGTAGCTTTGGATGCAAAATATGATGTAATGGATAGAAAAGCTAAAGGTCTCATTAGAATATGTCTTGCAGATTCAATCCTAATAAATGTCCACGAAGAACCCACTTCAAAAGATCTTTAGAAGAAGTTGGGTGAGATACCAAGCCAAATCTCTAGTAAATGATATTTTCTTGAGGAAGAAGTTGTATTCCTTGAGAATGGAAAGTGCATTATTTTTTTGAGCATCTGGAAAAATTCAATATGCTAGTGATTCAGTTGACCTTAGTTGGGGTTAAGATGGACAAAGACGAAAGGTTCCAAACTTTGTTGTGTTTTTTGCCACTCATGGGATAGCCTAGTCATGGCCATTGGGAGCACTTCTGTCATCTTGAAAATGGAGGATGTTTTTGGTTCTCTACTGTTTGAAGAGATGAGAAGGAAGGTCTCTTTGAATGTTCGAGGAAGTAAAAAAGAACGAGGCAAAGATGATAATCAATGTGGCCATTCCAAGTCAAAAAATAAGGGGAGATCAAAATATCTTGGTAAGTCCAAGGTAATATGGTGGAACTGTGGCGAACCTAAACAATTCTAAAAGGACTGTAAAGAAGAAGAAGAAGCAAGATTCTGATTATGAGTCTGAAAAGGAAGATGGAGATTCTTTTATTGTAGCCTTGGCCACTCGTGCAAGTGATAATGTATGGTTGATAGACTTAGGTGCATCTTTCCACATGAATACTAACAAAAACTAGTTTAGTACTTGTATGAAAATTGTGATGGTGGTAAGGTGTATTTGGGTGATGATTATCTCCTTGATATTGTTGGTTGTGGTAGTATTCATGGGAAGTTTATTGATGGTAGAGTTAGATGATTTGATGATGTCTTGCATATCCCTGGACTACCAAGAAATTAATTATTTGGTTGCAAGCTAATAGATGTGGGTGTGCATGTACAATTTTCTGAAGCAAGTGTGAAAATGGTGCGGGGTGCTATGGTTATAGTGAGAGGAAGTAGATTGGGTACATTGTACTAGCTTGATGCATGCACAGTTGAATGCAATAACAATTCTAATAAGACTAAGCAAAAAAATACTTCACTGAAAAAAGAGATGGTTTCCTCTTTTGCGGATGGTCATGGCTTCTAGGTACCCAAGGGTGCTATATCTACCAAATCAAAGTTGCATGTAGATAATACCATGTTATGGCACCAAAGGCTTGGCCACATTAGAGAGAAGGGTTTAAAAGCATTGAAAAATAAGAACCTCATTGAGGGGTTTAATGATTCCAATCTAGAGTTTGATTTATGTGAACATTGTATTTATGGAAAATAGAACTGCATTTAGTTTTACTCATCTTCTCATAAGTCTTCATGTATCTTGGATATGATTCATTTTGATTTATTTGGTCCTATTGATGTTCCTTCTATTGGTAAATCATTTTATTATGTTACTTTTATTAATGATTTTAGTAGGAGGACATGGGTGTATTTTTTAAAGAGTAAATCTAAAGTTTTCAACCATTTTCAGGAGTTCAAGGCTATGGTAGAAACTTAGACTGGAAAGAAAATTAAATTTTTGAGGACTGATAATGGTGGTGAGTATTGTTCTATAAATATTGATAGATTTTGTACAGATTATAGGATTAAAGGACAAAAGACAACTATGTATTCTCCATAGCAGAATGGAGTTGCAGAAAGAATGAACATAACATTGATGGAGAAGGCTAGGAGCATATTGAGTGGAGCTGGTCTAGAACAAAATTTTTGGGTTGAAGCTATTGTCATTGCTTGTTATTTGATAAATATATCTCCTACATCAACACTTGTTGATAAACCACCAATGGAGGCATGGTTGGAGACAAATCCTTCACTTAGACATTTGAGAGTTTTTGGTTGTGAGGCATATGAAAATGTGCCTAAGGAGAAGAGAACAAAATTGCATTCTAATGCTGTCAAATGTATCTTCATCAACTACAACTATGGTGTGAAAGGATACAAGCTTTGGGACCCTATTGCACAAAAGGTAATTTACTCCAAAAGTGTTATTTTTAGAGAGTCTAAATCTTCTCTTATTAGTTTTTAGCCAGAACAACATAAATAAATTGAATAGAAAAAGGATGTGGTTCAAATTCCTTCTATGCCTAAGAAAGTTGAATCGAGACCCCAAAATAGACAAGAAGTTGAGGAGAGATCATCAAGCTTTGAATCTTTAGAAGAGCAGAAAGAAGTGGAAGAACCTCCACCTCAACTTGTTTGAAGGTCTACAAGGCAAAGGAAACCACCTCAAAGGTATGGGTATTCACTTGATGAATGTACGTGTATATTTTCTTTGAGTACTAATGTTGATGAATCGAGATCTGTGCAAGAGGCTTTGGGTATGAATGATGTAGGGTCTTGGAAAATAGCCATGGATGAAGAGATGACAACTCTTAAAAGAAATGATATGTGGGACCTTGTACCATTGCCTGAAGGTCGGAAACCTATTGGATGTAAATGGGTGTTGAAGAAAAAGATTGTTTCAAATAGAAATGTTGAAAAGTATAAGGTGCAATTGGTTGCCAAGGGATAGTCTCAGGTTGAGGGTATTGACTGTGGTGAGATCTTTTCTCCTGTTGCTAAAATGACATCCATTTAGTTTTTATTATCTATTGCAACAACTTATGGTCTAGAGGTGGAACAAATGGATGTAAAAATTGTGCTCCTTCATGGTGATTTGGAGGAAGAAATTATATGACACAACCATAGCATTACATGGTAAAAGGTAAAAGCAAGTTGGTTTGTAAGTTAAAGACATCTCGATATGACCTTGAACAAAGTCCTAGGATGTGGTACCAGAAGTTTGATACATATGTGTTGAGTTTGGTATTTGTGCTATCTAAATCTGATCATTATGTATATTTTAATTTTGATGGTGATTGTTTCCTAGTAATTTCTTTATATGTTGATGGCATGTTGTTTATTGGGAAAGGAAAAGGTTTTATTGCAGAATTGAAATATCAGCTCTCTGTGAAATTTGAAATGAAAGATCTTGGTGCAGAAAAACACATACTTGGGATGGATATTAGAAGAGATTGTGATAACAAAAAGTTATGGCTTAGCCAGAGTAAGTATGTTTGTTCTATTTTGCAAAGGTTCAACACGTAGGATTTTAAACCACTTTGTGTTCCTGTTACATTGGGAATGAAGCTCTCTATTTCACAATGTCCTACATCCACATCAGAGATGGAAGACTTGAGCAGAGTGTATTACCAGATTGCAGTTGGAAGCTTAATGTATGCTATGGTTTGTACAAGACCAAACATTGCCCAAGCAGTGGGAATTATTTCTTGTTTTATGTCTAATCCTGGAAGAGTGCATTGGGATGCAGTTAAGAGGGTCTTCAAATATTTATGGGGTACAAAAAAATACTCTATATGTTTTCATGGCATAAGAGATCAACATTCCTTGAGTATTCATCATTTTGTCGATTTAGATTGGATTGGTGATGTTGACATCAGAAGGTCCACTAGTGCATATGTGTTTACTCTTAATGGTGGTGCAATTAGTTGGATGAACAAGTGATAGGCTATGGTCGTTTTGTCCACTCCTGTGGTAGAGTATATGGAAGCTACTCATGCCTATAAAGAAGTCATTTGGTTGATGCATTTGTGTTTAGATATTGGATTTAAACAGGGTGCAGTTAAACTTTATTGCGACAGTCAAAGTGTGATCTACCTTGTGAAGAACTCGAATTTTCATTCTAGGACCAAACACATTGATGTTAAATATCACTTCATGAGAGATATGGTCAAGGATGGTAGGGTGAAACTAGAAAAGGTAGAGATAGTGGCGAATGTTGTAGATGCATTAACTAAGCCCTTGAGCACAACGAAATTCAAGTGGTGTTCTGAGTCTATGGGCCTTTTCTTTAATAGTTGATCCATTATGGTATGTTTCCCTTGGCCTTGCAAGGTATTTAATAAGTGGGAGAATGTTGGGAAATGAGGTGTCTCAACCTTGCTGCATTTTTTTCGTAATAGTTATATTTTTATTTAATATTTTCTACAATTATTACATGTTGTCGATGCATTGAAAATTAGTTTATTATTTTTCATTACATGCCCATGTGATAGTATATCATGGAAGGGTTATTTTTAGAGATTGTATGACAGATTTTATGACATCTATAAGGGTCAAAAATAGGGGTTTTCATTTTGGATGTGAGAGCTTATTTTTAGACTAGAATCTTGGTGGAGAAACTAAGCACATGGTTTTGTAAACCACTGGTGATTTCTTGTATAGCCGGAAGTCTATAAATTGAAGGCTTGAGGAGTATTTTGTATGTGGTGAGTTTGCAAGTAATATTATGTTGTTGGATTGCTACCGGAATTCTTTCAAAATTGTTTATTGATTATACTCCTATAAAAGACTTGCTTTGCAAGTGTATGTAATCTTGTTGTTGGATTTGAAATACATTGAGCAGGCTTTGGAGTGTGGGGTTTTCACCCAAAAGGGTTTTCCCCACATATATCTGGTGTTTGTGTTAATTGTTTATTTTCTTGTTATGAATGTGTTGCTGGAATTTTTGTAACTGCTTGATCAAGTTTTATATGTTTTGCATAATCTCTTTTAAAGATTGGCATAGGAAATTATTTCCGCTACTCTAATTTCCTTAAATCTAGTTTAGGATGTTTTGGATTCTCTTACGCATGTTCTTTTCCACCATCATGCTCTAGTTCCTCCTTACCCTAGGTTTTAAAATTGTCCTTTTTCATCTTTTTCTTTTCTTTTCTAATAGATCAAATTTGGATATTGTCAAACTTTCAATTTGTATTTTTTGTTGTTGATGACATCATGATCATACATGCCCACGTCCTTGTTAGGATTATACTTGATGGGTTATGCTTGCTTGCATTTCTTTTGACTAAGTTTCTCGACATTCAAAGCATTGGGAAATCTCTTATGGAAGTGCTTAGATTTTGAATTTCCTCAATGTCGTGACTTCCTAATCTTTTGCTTTGATTTGCTTGCTAGAATTGGGTTTGTGAGATCCCCTTGTCATTTTCCTTATCTATCCTTAGACAATTTTCACTTGGTTTTTGTCAAGTTCATTAGAGGAGAAGACCCAGTAGTTGAACATTTTTCAATAGTTGTGATAGTAATTGTTTATATAATGCCCAATAGTTGTGATAGTAGTTGTTTATATAATATCCAAAAGTTGTGAGTTGACTACCTATAATTAAACAAAATGTATTATTTTGATCTAAAAAGGAACTAATCATGTGATGCCACATCAGCACTCAACTACCCATGATGTGAATGCACAAGTATTGGTCTCTTTTTTTTGGGTCCTTTTAGACACCTTGACAAAAAGCATGTTGATGTGGCATCATATTTGATAATGTGGCCCTGAAACAAAATTTAAAAATGGGGGACTTGCCAAATAAGTTGCTGTAAAAAATTGGGAGTGATTTGAAATTTCCACGTAAGATTATTAAATTAGGGTGAAATTAAGATGTATTTCGACCTTCTTTTTTCCTCGCCATTCTTACGCTGAGTATTAAATGTTTACCTAAACCTCTCCAAACCACATATCGCTGTAAACGACAAGAAACCTTAAAAGTATTAGCTTTCAATAAGTCACCATTTCCAAACAAGATACATTTAGTGAAGAAAAAGCTACTTTGAAATTTATTTTGAATCTGAATTGCTGGTTTGTAGCGATTGCCAACTGATTTCGTACCCCACCTGCAACATATTTTATTTCTGTAAATCTTAAGTTCGCGTGTTTGTGTTGGTGGTGAGTGTAAGAAAGCACTAATTTGCCAAAATGCACCATAACAAAGTGAAACTACGTACCACTGGACGTAATATTAAGCATTTAAACCATCAATCAAATTTGTTCGTTTTATCTTTCGTGCAAAATCCCTTAGACTTCTTTAGAGGGTTCAGTTATATTCACTAATTAATTGTTTTCTAGATTTCTTGATTTTGCACTTGTTAGACCATGCTTTACTTTCCTGGGTTAATTTTCCTTACCATGTAGTTGCATAGCTTGTACGTAACTCCAGATAAATGAATATTGTATATGGATTAATTTAAATTTATTAAATATTTATGAGTAAAAAGTATGATTAATTTAATTTAATCAAAGAGAAATTGATAATCATAGAAATGAAGTTTTAGAACTTAATGAGGAATATTGTATTCAATTTTGGAAGTTATGATAAAGAATGAATGGTTACATTGTGTGAAATTCAATCATGTTCTCATGTAGGAAATAAATAGTTGTAGTTCAATTCACTCATTAGGTTTTATATATTCTCAAAAATATTTGTGGATCTAACTTTTCCACTCAAGATTGATCTCGAGAATGACAAAAATAATTTAATGTGCAAAATCATCCTATAACCAATAAGATTACCCTTCTAGAATGTATACTTTTGAAAATTGCATCACTTCATGTGAGGACTATAGCATTCAAAAATATCTTATGGGAGGCTATCAAATTGCAAGTGCCAAATTCTCCTAAATCAACCTATTGTTGAACTTTACAAACATAGGCTAAAGTTTGTACACACAATTCTTAACCATACATATGGCCTATATACAAATTTTGATGCAATGGACCCCTTTTAGTACTTCAACTTGAAATATTCCTAGAATGATTTATCTTTATAGTTTTCCTTGAGATTAAATGCACATTCAATGTATTTAAATACCAAGAAATAACATCATATCATGCAAATATATACCAAGTTGGATCTCAATGGCTCATGGAAAAGGATATGAGTGAAACCTTTGAATTTAAAATTTAAAAATTGGTGGTCAATCTCAAGTGGGTCAAGATCAAACTTGAGTGCTAGAAGATTACCCTAATAAAGAAAAACCAATGTCTCAAGATATACAATAGATACATGTATATCAAGATTGATAATGAAGCAAATGTATGGGAATAGGTGTAAATGGGGCAAGATAATTTGCTAAATTTATAAAAGAATGTGTAGGTAGGTGTAAATAGAGATGAATAGGGATCATGAAATGAAACAAACTTTGCACAAGATTTCACAACTTGTCACTATTTATTTATATTGTCATTTTGTTAAAATGAACCTAAAACTAAATGAGAAATATGAAATGGGTATGCAAGTTCAACCATTAAACATTCCCCTACTTTGAGGTGTATGTGAGTCTAACATGAACATATATTTCTAAATATGTGAAAATTCATGCATAACATAAAATTCAAATATTCAAATTTACATAAAAAGATATTGGCCCATGTTAAGTGATGGATCCATCTCAATATGTCCATGTGTTCCTCCTCTTATCCCAAGCACTCTATAGGATATTGCAAAATAGAGATAAGATGTGTAATGAGTAGCTTATTCCACACATTTAAAAATAGGCATAACCAAGAGTTAATTTAACTTTCTATTAGAAAACAAAGTAGAGAGAAATAGGGGCTAGGGTTATAAATTTGATATGTATGGAAAGTGATATTGAAATAATTCACTTAATACAATAGTAATAATATGATATGTAACTTGAAAATATATTAAATTGTTATTTTGATCAAAATATTAAATGAAGTATATAGTTTAATAATAATGCAATAGGACCCAACTCATATGTAAGCCTCCAAGTTATCTCAATATGATAATGAGTCTTTATTATATAGGCATAGGTTGCTATCTTTAATATCAACATAAGAGTGACATTAGAAAAGATACCCCTTTCAAAAACATTTAAAATATCATTTTGAAAAAACCAAAATCCATAAACATCAAAATCTTGAATAGCCAAAAATTCAAAAAAACATCCAAAACACATCAAAATTCTTCAATAGATGAAAAAAAAGTCAAAAAATTAAAAAACATGGTTGTCAAACTAGGTTGTTGTCATAACCCACTTCCTTATAACATTTAAAAAAATCTTTTAAGTAATCGTAGCACGGTTTGAAAAAGAAAAATTATTGAAAAAGTAAATAGGTAATTAAATAAAATTAATTAATTAAATCTATAATGAAATATTCATACCATACCAATTTATATTATTACAAGTTATTAAATTTAAAGGGAATAATAAATAAAAAAATTTATGATGCAAATAATATTTGAAATGAAAATATTATATATTTTTTATTTTAAAAACACATGGTTATGGAGCAAAGGAAAGTGATGACACTTTGCATTTTATTTCATAGGAGTTACTTATTTACATATTTCATAATTAAAAGATTATATGACTTGATATATATTAAAATAAAACTAATTTTGGGTGCAAGGATGAAATAGATTAATTAATTAATTAGAATCATCAATCAATTTATAAATAAGTATTTGCATTTCATCAAATTAAATATTATATATACACATTTAATTTATGGAGCGAATTTTAAATTTAGCTTTATTATTTATTGAGCATATTGTGGAGTTGCAAGTTAATAATGGGACACACTATGAGAGTTACACATTATTATTTGACAAAGAATATTGCTTTAAGGTATATTCTATGATGGTGGGGGTTACATATGACATGGAAATAATTTTGACATATTCTCTTATATGGAGGTTACATATGACATATACCATATTATGACAAGAATTAAACTAAGATATGGGAGAATCTAAAAATCTATAAATTGTGGAGATAAACATACATATGGTACATTTTGGAGTTCTTTTAATTTTGCATCAAGATAAATGGAGTAGAAAGAGCTAAGAAGAAATCCAAGGTGTTTGAAGATGCAAGGGAAAAATCAAATATAGTGGAGTTAAATTCAGATTTTTGCAAGAGAAAAAGGTGAAGATGAAATGAAAAAAACAAATATAGTGGAATTAAATTCAGATTTTTGCAAGAGAAAAAGGTGAAGATGAAATGGAAAAATCAAATATAGTGGAGTTAAATTTGGATTTTGCAAGAGAAAAAGGTGAAGATGAAATGGAAAAAAGTTCACAAGTAAGATCTTCTTCTAAATACATGAGTACAATTTGGAAATAAAATTAATTAGAATTATTTTCTGAGGAATGAAATCTAATTGAAATTCTAGAGAATAAAATATAATTTTAAATATTATTATTTTAAAAATTAAAGTTAGTTTAAATTAAATTGTAAAATTTGAAGTTGAAACTTATTTTCTTTTATATGGAAATCATTAAATTGAATAAATGAATTAAGTAAATTTGTCGAATTTGTGAAAAAAATTACAAATATAGTAATATAAGAAAATTTGATCATTAATTTATTTAATCAATTAAATTATTTTACATATTTTTATTTGAATACATATTACAAATATTTGTTTAAAAAAATTTAATAAATATAAATAAAATATTATTTTAAATTAAAATTAAAAAAATTAATAGGCACTTAAATTCATTATATATATATATATATATATATATATATATATATATATATAAAAAATAAAAAAATGTTGATCATGCTTTTGTTATTTTTAGGGGGTCGTGGTTGCATAACAACGGAGCCTCTCATGCAGCTCTAGCCCTGAAAAGGGTTGTAGATCCCCAAGGGAGCCCCGACACCCTATAAATAGGGCCATTTAATAATTTATTATTATTATTATTATTAATTTTAATCAAATTACGATTTTAATTATATATATATATATTAAAATAATAATATTTAATTATTTTATTTGGAGTATGCTTAATTAATTTTATAGTAATAATAAGATACGAATTTATAAATAGTACTAAATATTTTAATATTATTACATAATTAAATTAAATAAATGAGAAGTTGATATTTGTGGATTATATTAAAAATTTTAAATTATATGTATAATATTTTATGAAGATGTTAATTTTAGTTAAAAAAAAATTAGAAATATTTTATTCAAGTTTATATAAATAAATATTTTATTTATTTTACTTATCAAAGAGAAGGATGTCTTAAAATAATGAAATAGTAGTCAAATACTTTTGTTAAGAGTTTAAATAGTAAATTTTCTAATTTTCTTTATAATAAAAAAAATTATTTCTTCAATTGCATTTAACTCACATGCAAGTATTGAGAATATTTTACTCGAAATATTAAAATTTAGCATGCAAAGAAAATCTACAAAATATCTAATTCACGTAGTTAATCAAATTTTAAAATAAGGTAAATTTAATTTCTCAAGATTTAGAAATTAAATTAATCTTCAAAAAGTATAGAGTATTGAATTATTTTCAAGGACACGAAGAATAGTTAAAAATTATTTGCAAATAATTAGTATTATCACAATATTAATATATAAAGGATTAAAATGGAATTATGAAAATAAATCTTCAAATTTGATGGGTATGAGTTATACCATTCTTATGTAGAAAATGATATTTGAAAAGAGTTTACCTAGTTCCAATAAATAGTTAGTATAATTTTGTAAAGTAATTGTTGTTAAGGACAATTAGTGTTAAGTTAAAATTATTTCATTGTCAAATATAATTAATGAGAGGATAAATTATAAATTAATTATTTTCTCTTTCTATGAAATAACTTCCAAGTTATTGACTTTGCAACAAAAGGATTTCAAAATGTTGGTTTAACTTATCAAAGGACAATTGAATTAGTCAAGTCTATTAATAGTTTGAATTTATATTAAGTAGGTAATTTTGGAGAAACTAGTATAATTGATTTTATTAGTTTTAAATGAATTTAAAAACAAATAGCTAATAGTTAAGTTACATTTATTTCATAGAAGTAATTTTCAAAAATTTGTATAGTTGAATATATTAACACTTAGAATTTGCTAGATTTGCATTATAAAATAATATTAAAAATATTATAGTCTATTATTTTTCAAATGCATGAATACTAGTTGAATTTAACATGCAAAGAAAATTAAATTGAAAATGTAAGGAAGATATTTGAATTAGAGTAAATGTATCAAAATTTTGGATGACTATTATGAAAACTTAGGAAAGACATTAACTAACTAGAAAGTAGAAATAAGAAACTTAAATATTTTTCTCTTCTAAACACTCTTTCTAAGTTAGAATTTCAACCCATACTAAAAGAAAATATAGGAAATGAAATCCTATTTGCATTAGATTATCACGTTTATGGATTTATCTTGTGATTCTCCAATCATATGAAATTTTATTATCTTAGACAAATCTATTAATTATATCAAAAAGGAAATTTCTAGTGTATGGAAAAGAAATATAGTAATAGTTCAGTTTATCTAAATATATTTTAGGAGAAGATTTAGTTAACTTGTAAGAATAATAGACAACATTTATAACTTCTTGGTATCATATTTTGTTGTGATAGGATCGTATAGTTTTTCTTGATGAATATTGAACTTGATATATGGTTAATTAGTTCATTTGTAATTATGGAAAGAACTTAAATAATTATACTTGTAAAAGTAATAAATTAGTTCATTAACTATATGATTATAAGAAGGGTTATGTAATCGTCGTATGCTCTCACCTCACCCTTGTGGATCTTGGTGACTAAAAAATGAGAACTAATCCTTTTATCTAAATTGATTTGATTTTTATTCTATTTTGCAAAAGGTTTTTAATTAGTGTTTGCTAATTTTTACCTTTAAAAGTGATAGGTAATGGTTCAACTTATTTTATTTAAGGCACATTATGTTATTTTTTTAAAAGGCAGGATGTCTATATATATTTATATATATATATAAAAGATGTACAAAAGTATATATTGAAATGTTTTGGCTCTCATCAACTAGATTCAAACCTTAGCCATCTTATTCAGCCTAGACATTAACATAACAATTGATGATTTTATCTCGTAATCCCCCAAAATACATAATATCACCATGTTTCTATTCCCAAAATTATTACATAGGTCGAATACTATTCATCATATCACCTTAATAACTAAAGACTGACTTTAAAGTGCATATTTTGCAAAAAAAAGAGACTACTTCAATTAACAACTCTTTCATCTATTCAATTTCTACCTCATTCTCATCCTCGTGTTCTTAAAGATCATCAACAACAGATTGCACATGAGGCATTATGCTCAAATTCAAGTCCATATAGTTACCATCACCTTGACCAAAGAATTGTCAAGCGCCATCTTGTAGGACATTCATTTGTGACACAACAAATTTATATACAAAGCCCTTCTAGAGAAACTTCTTCTAGTTCAACCATCGGTACATTCTCCTCTGGAAGAACAACTTGTGGAGGATCATGGTTGTGGGTGAGTAAAACCAGAATTACATTTACCTAGACCTATGTCCTAAGTAAATGCAAGAAGATGAGTCCACAAAACGTGAAAGTTTTTTCCTTAGGCAAAAAAATGAAAGTGGTTTGCAAAAAATAGGATCCCGCTTTTTAATAAACAGGATCCCACTTTTTAATAAATAGGATCTCGCTTTTTAATAAACGAGATCCCTTTTTAAAAACTGGGATCTCGTTTTTAAAAGATGAGATTCGTTTAGCTTCGGGAAAAAACGGGATCCATTTAGTTGCGGGATCCCGAGCCTAAATTTTAAATAGGATCTCGTTTTTTTTAAAATCGGGATCCCATTTTGAAAATTTTCCAAAAATGAAAAATATCCAAAAATGGAAAGTTTTCAAACAGATCCCATTTTGAAATTTTTCTATTTTGGAAACTTTTTTTTTAAAATTTTTTCCATTTTCAGCAACTTTTCAAAACAAGATCCTATTTTGAAAACTTTCCATTTTTGGCAATTTTCAAAACGGGATCCCATTTTACAAAACAAGATCCTATTTCATAGAACCATGAAACATGATCCCATTTTTTAAAATATGAATTTTTGGTCGGGTTTTTGGCTTGCTTTTCGGTTCGAGAAATGGCTTGGGGACCTGAACCTAAGCTTTGGACCTAGTTTGACTTGCAACTTGAAGGTCATGTCAATGTCATAGGAAAATAATGACTTTGGACTTATGTCTGAAGACCTATTTTGCATAGTTTTTTGACGAAATTAAAACCCATTATAGATGAGATAGTGTAGATTCCAAATATACAATTATTTTTACAATTTGATTAAATTTTCTATTTTTCAATTAATTTATGATGAAACTAGTCCAAAAACTTGAATTATCATGGTTTTTTAGTATTTTAATAATTTTTTATTAAAAGATTTTTTTGTAAAATGAATTGCACCAAAACGTACTTCATACAATTCTTTTGAATTAAAAAAATTAAAAAATAAATGATAATTTTAGGTCATCTTATGCATGACGTACATGATGATTTTTCAAAACAACAAATATGGCCAAAAAAAATTTAACAAAAAAAAAATACTCAATCAAAAATTACAAAAAAAATATTGAAAACTTTCTTCAATGAGTTACGAATCTTTTCCGAAAAGGATTTAGAAAAATATGATTATTTAGGTCAAAATATGGATGACATACATGTCCATGGTATGGTAAAAAAAAGTGACTTTTAAACAGTGGTTTACAGAAACGCCTATTGAAAATCATTTTTTATCATCTAAGTATTGATATAAAATACATATTTGAAATCTAGACTCTAAGTACTAAATTTTATGATTAGTGACTTTTTCCAAGATTCCATCTCTAAGTGCTTCAAATTTTAAGGTCAAATGTGACAAATTCTGAAAATCAGGGAAAACTCTTCCACTTTTTGGCCAAAAAGTGAACTCAACTTCTTGCACACACCCTTCAATTAGCTATCTCAAAATCAAACTCTCTTGCAAATTTGTTCAAATCCGACAACAAAAAATATATTTTTTGTTGATAGGGACTTTTTAATTTCTATGTATATTGCCATGAAAGAGGGTTGCATTGAAGTAAATGCCTAGGAAAGAGTCCCCTACATACCTCTTCCCCTTCCACAAGTCATAGATCTAGCATGCTCTCAACAAGGTATTATTTGAAAGATATGCCTCTTTCACTACTTTATTTGTAATGCATTCAACAACCCTAAAGCTTTGTAATAGGTCTAGCAGATTAGAGATGAAGATAGAAAGTAGTTGGGAAGGAAAATTAACCTATTGATTTTTGGTTCTAAAATTTGGGTATATGCAGGATCATGATGGGCCAAAAAGTGGCAATATGATGGGTATGTGGCTGACAATTTTTTTTTTACCCAAAATTGATGAAATGAAAAGGGTTTTTAAAGGAGGTTCTCAAATTTCCACCAATATAAATTATGCTTTACTTTGAATTTAATAAGTAATTGTTATTCATTTTCTATTTGAATTATGACTAAAGTCTTGATTGATATGCTAATTGAAAAACATCTATAGCTTTCAAACGATAATACATTTTTTAAATCTAAAACTTGTGCCACATTCTATGCTTCGCATACTATAGGATTAAAAAAAAGAAAAAATGAATTTCATGAAGTTTTGACCAAGTTAAGGTAGTCAAACATACAAGTTTTTAATATTTTTTAAAAGTTGTAATAAAAAATTCATAATTAATTATTTACCTGGAAACAAATTATAAAAAAACATGCATCACATCAAGACATGAGTCATCTACTTATATCTAAAATCTTATAGAAAAAAATATTATCATTTTATTGTGGTTAGGGTGGTCAGTTAGACACCTACTTCTTATTTTTCCCCTAAAATTTAAGTACTACTGCATTGAAATTTAAAATTTTCACCAAACAATTTTTGTTTTTAAACAAATCTAGTAGTTTAGAAACTGCATTCAATTTGCTACAAATTCTATTCTTACATATTTTTGAAATAATATAGATAACTTATTCAAATTTTTATATCAAGTTTCCTAACTCTGATTTTTCTATTTTTTTTGCCACTTAAGGGCCTACTTTTTCCATGATGATCCTACACATACCCATTTTTTTCCCAATAACCCTCTTCACAGCCTTCTTGAACTGATTAAAATTCCCTTTAAACGTAAGTTTGAATTCCCTCTCAATAATTTCTTCTAAGAACAACAATTCCTAATCATTGACTGGGATTGTCGCTCTGTAATTTTGTGGTACATACTCCATTTGCATCTTCTAACAAGCCTTGCGCCTTATTTGGTTGAAACAACCTTCTCCACATATGGATAAAGTCTCTTGTGACATATAGAAAACCTTTGAAAGAAGCTTCTTGAAGACATTTCTTTCGAAAAGAGATGGCAATGTATGTGAAAGCTTCATTGGAATTGAATAATTGCATTTTTTCCACATATATGTCTCTTAAAACCATGCCTTGAAATTATTAATCGAACCCCTTTTCTCCTTCTCAACCTTATGAAATTAGCTTTGGCACATGACAAAATATATGCCATTCATTTTCATAATAAATATGTCAGATGATAAGATAGGGAATTACACTTGCTTCAAACAAAATAGCCTTTGCCAAAATTAGCGATAACCTGAGCGCTAATTGTTTTAAAGCTAAATTTGTTCTTGTCATTTCCCCGTACTGATGAAATGATAGTAGGATAATCTTGCTTAGATCACTAGAGATTTTATGTACACACACATTTAATCTGTACCATTAATAAAGAGATTGTACCTGCAAAAGGAAACAAACTTGATTATTGTTAAAAATATGGCTTCCCACTATTGTCGAATGCTTGACACATGTCATTGTGATCGATCTTGCTTAAGCATGAGTCATGTTCCCTTGTCGCCAATTTTTTTTTTTTGAACAACATCCCTTATTAACACTTGTTTGATGAATAGTGGTACACCTTAGTAATTCACCAACTTTCTAGGTGAATAAAAGGCACATTGTGTTACTATCTATTTTTCAAGCAATTAGTATTGATAAATTATAAGCAATTTTCAAATGTTTAGAATAGTTCAACAAGAATTTAATAGTCAAATTTATATTTGCAAAAGTAATTTTCAAATACTTAGAATGATTTATAAGCATTTATTTATCTTAAATTTTCTTAGAATGGTTTAAGTTATTCTGAAAATAAATAAGTAACTCTTGAAGTATTTTAAATAGTTTAGGTTTAATTTGAGGAGAAATAATTACTTATTTAAAATATATTTGCAAAAGTTAAATACTTGAAGTGTTTATAGTTTAAGTTATTTGCAAAATAAATAGTATATTTAGTATGGTTAAATAAGGAAATAAGTACAAAGAGGTAATTTTCAATTATTTAGTATATTTTATTTTTCAAGCAATTAGTATTGGATAAGTTTATCAGCTTATGTTTTATTACAATAATTAGTTAAACTTACTTCCAAAAGCAATTCATTTTCAAAGGCAATTAGAATTAGATAATTTTATCTATGCAATGAAATTAGTGTTTATTTTATTAGCTAAATTTACTTTCATGTAATTAGAATGTTTCTTATTTTATTTTAAATAGAAAACTTTAATAAATAATTGAAACTAAAACCAATAACATTCAGTATCAAGGGTGCCTCTAGTTCATGTTTATGGCTAAAGCCATCATGCTTGAGCTATTGCATCTATAGCCTAACAAATTTTTAACAACAACATATGTGGCATTGTCCCTTTTAATCACCGGGGATTAATAAGGGACATCATGTTAATAAAATCCAAGAGATGGGTAATCTCTCTTGGATTGATAATCTAAAAATATTAATCTAATGAACCTAAATCCACTAGTTCAAACACAAAAAACCTTTATATAAGATTTGGTAGAATTTTTTTCAATTTATTTATATTTTACTGGATAAATTTAATCATAGCAATGATATTTTAGTTAGACGGTTCAAGGGTGACATTATTTCAGGATTAGGAATTAGTTGTTTTAGGAGACAAGCAATAGTCATGGTGACTATTTACTTATATTTATTGCTTCCCTTCATGGGTAGAAGTCATAAAGGAACTATCTAAGGAAAAGGGGCCCTAGAAAGGGATGTGTACCCACATAATATTTCACATCAAACTTAGATTAGAAAATAAAACTACATATTTTATGCCTTGATCTTGTTTGGAAGCAGGGTATGTTGGAAATCTGGGAAATGAAGGATGATCCCAATACCTTAGGCATTTGAGGATGGGGTTTAGGGAAAGCATTATAATTATTATGCTCAATTGATAATATAAGTTTAATTTTCAAATTATAAAATAGATAAAATATATTCATTATATACTTGGAAGCTTGATTCCTTGAGGGCCTTAGGCCAAAATTCCAAGGTGAGTTTCAAGTCTTTATTTATTATCATTAGGTACTCCTAAATATAGACCTTGGTGCATTTCCTTTAAGGAATTTAGTCTTTAGAGAGTGACTCATGATCTAGATGGTCTTGATGAGTCTAATTCTATGGCCAAAGCATTCTACCTATCCTATTTAATGGATGGATGCCCATCCTATGTTGATGGATGGATGCCCATCTTGTTTGATGGATGGATGTTTATCATGTTTGATGGATATATGTTGGATAAATTTTTTTTTTTATGGATGGATGACTATCTCATATGGATAGATGAATTCTTGTTTTGTATGGAAAAATTCCTAACTCATTTTGTTGGATTCCTATCTTGGATGGATGGATGCCTAAGTGTACAAGGGAACAAACACATAATAAGATAATAATCAAGAAAGAAAAAAATAGTGGAATTTTTTGGGTTAAATAGTTTAGGTCCTTATAGTTGTCTTTGAGATTGAACGTAGGAAATGTCATCATCGATGCATCCCTGAGGCATTAGGCTAGTCTTTAGGATTCTATCACAATAAACTAGTACAAATTTTTCATATCTCATCAATAAATGGTTACTGGTTAGATTCAGTCAAACTACATGCTCTTTGCATGCATAACATAAGAAAGGCTAAGCTTTGATGAGCCCTTGAGGCTATAGGTCAGTCCCTCTTAGTTCTTGGTCAGAAACTCACAAAACACAAAAACATTTGAAAACTTGAAAACCTAAAACATTGGAAAACATTCAAAAAATCCTAAACAACCTCACATAACCTGAAAACCTAAACATTCATATACACCCTAAAATACCAAAAACAACCTCAAAACATTGAAAAAAATTTGAAAATTTGAAATATTCCAAAAAATCCAAAACCATCCATCCCATTTTTCTTTCACCCACAATAAACTTCCATCCATAATAAACCGATTGTCATCATCAACCTTTGGTAAGTGGAAACAAGTGTGAAAAAAATCATAATGTGTGAACCTAAAAGTCAAAATCTAAAGTCTAGATCATGAGTAAACAAGTTGGTAACATTTGTATCAATGGCCTATCAAACAATTAGTCCTAGTCAAAACATCTGATAAACATTTCCTATTATGCATCCTTCCTACAATGGACATCACCATTAGACATCTTCTTAGCTATGTTACTTTTGTAAGAGATATCAATAAAATTGACCATATTTTTTATCTTTTCTTATGATTTATCTTATTGACCCGTTCTGAGTACCACTCGATGATTTCTATCAAAATGATTTTGAGAGATATGAATGGGGCATTGATCATTATCTTTTATTTTTTGTGCTTCTTGGATGTTCTTGTGAAATAACCTTGGTGAATACTTTATTTTTTATGTGTGTAGGAAGGTCATTTTGAATAAATTGTTGACTATTACATATTCTTTGGTTTGAAATGTTCTAAACTTTGAAACTAAATTCCAACAAGGTTATCATATATCAAGGTGTGAGCAAGGATTATCCTATCTATTTACAGAGTCAAATTCTATCACACTAGATACAATTCCATCCTACTTATTGATACCTTGATCTATCATGTCTATATGTTATATAAAAAATAAGGAATGAAATGATAAAGTATCCGAATCCATAAAATAATAAAATCATCAATCTCATCACCATATATAATAAAGTCTTGAAGAATTATAGACTTATTGGACTTCTGAATCAATCTCGAAATCAAATGGTTAATCCATTCATCTTATTATTCTATCTTCTTTATGCGCTAACATGGTATCATGGAAGTTACCAAAAATAATAATGCATCCAACCTACATCCACAAACAAACAACATACATGCATCTTGTATAATCATAATCACAATCATTACATATCATCATCATATGGGAAATACATAAAATAAAATGCATCCATCTCATAGATTTTGATATAGAAAGATATTGAAAAAGAGAATAAAACATCCATCACATTGCATCCATAACATAAATATATGTTCCATATCATAGATCATATATCACATCACATCATATGCATAAATAAAGGAGCACACCCATCAAAAAACCATATGCATCTATCCATAGCATGTGCATCCATACATGATCACAAAGCATGAAATAAAATGAAACATCATGTCAAATGATACAACACCATATCATAATCGAATCAGGTCATCTCATATATATCTCAAAATATGACTATAATCATACAAAAGTTTGAATCAATGTGTGTAATATCACCAAAAATGGATATACAAGAGGCTATCAAAATTGATCGATGAATGCATATACATATCAATAATCATGTATGTACATCAAAAAAGTGTCTAAAAAATACATGGATAGCCTCAACTTTGTCTATCCTCATGGTTGGAATGGTCCCAATGACCACTTGATGGTTGTTGGTGGCTGCTCCTTGAGGGTTGCCTAACTAAAGGGCTTGTCAAGCCACTCTACACAACTCTGCTCTTCTAGGGACATCCTAGTGGTATAGGGTTCTAAAATAGGAGCCCTCAACTACGACCTCTCTATACACTGGTGCAAGTGTATAGGAGCGAATTTGCACACCTAATGCAAATTCCCCTTTTACCCCTTTCCACTTTAGAAAACCAAAGGCAGAGGCTTAATTCCACATAAGCCCATTGATCCCATCACACTTGGTGCCTATTTTGAGTGTTGGTAGAGGTGTTTCTATCGGGGATGCCTACTTGGCATGCAGACATCTGTGCGGTGCACTTATCTCCCCAGAAAATTTTTACGACTACAGTCTATAGAGACGTTATCATTCCTATTGGAAGTCGAAGTGTAACACCTCCCTTTGGCTAGCTGACCTGAATATGGCCATTTCTTCCATTATTTCTTCATATTCATCATTCAGTCATCCATTTTCATCTTTTGGCTATCTCTTGAGCATCTCTCTACATTCCTAGCATTCATTCACAAGCATTAAAGTAACATTTCACACTCCATAGCAACAATCTCTTCACTCCATCACTTCAATAGAGCAAGTGTAGGACGATTCCATTACAACAGAGGCTTGAGTTCCTCTCATCTTTCTCCTCCACTAGCCTTAAGTGCTTTGGATGGAGGTAGTAATCTCCTCACTCATCTTCTCTATTACTTGGTTGGGTTAGCACATTATTATTTTGTAGTGTCTTTGGTGTACTTTTCTTGTATTTTCTTCTTTATCACATTATTTATATATTGTTGCAAACTTGGTTGTCTGTGGAGGTGGAAACACCAAAATAAGGGTCTAACTGAGGCAAGCCCTTAAACAAATCCCCCCAACATTTTCCCTCTTTTTTGTGTGTAGGTGGAGAGATCTTGGGGCAAGTTGGTGAAATAATTATTGTGTGAGATTGTCTTCCTCACCCTTGCGGTAATCTAATTTCTTTCTCACATTCTTCTTTACGTTTCGCATTTCATTGTCTTATTCTATACCTTTAGAAACTCGTAATTAGGTTGTTAGTTCATTATTTAGAGGTTAGACCTTGTCTCCTTGGTTTTCTGGCCATACGAACGCTAGTGCACTTGAGAGACACCAATGTGTTGGGTTGTTGTCCCAAAACCATGATTCTATACTCTGACAGAGAGCTACCCGAGACACAGAGTTGACCCTAAAAACTAACCCGCCTAGTCTCCTTTCAACTCTTGGGTTTGTAGAGTTATTAAATGACCTTATATTCCTCATCATTCTTATCCCATCCATCCTAACACTCCTTTAAAATGAGGTAAGTTAGGGCAGCTATACTACTCTCGACCTTTCATTACCTAGGACCTTGTAGTGGTTGGTTCCCCTATCTTATAGATGATACACTACCCTATCCTACCTATGCCTGAAGTTGTGCGGTAGCCTCTAAATCTTTTTGACGCCTTGTCTCCTAATCCAACTATATATCCAACTACTATCTCTATTGCCACTCTTGGTCATGCTCTCCTATAACTTGTTCGACCTACATAAAGGTTGTATCTTGCTCGCATATCAACTATTGTATCTGCTATAGTAACTAGTCCCTCTAAGCAATGAGAGACTAAATCTAGGCATCCCACAGATTGGGACCTTGTGCCTAATTTTTTTTCTACTGGCATGGTGGTGATGGTGGTCTTAAGGGAGGTACCAATGAATGCTAACCATTGTGTCTTGGTTGTTTTCCATCATGGCTTAGCTATTGTTCAGCGTGGGGAGATTGTTGATGTCCTTTGCCTTGACCTATACCATTTTTTTGTCCCCTCCCCTTGCCTAGCACTTATTCATTGGCTATATCTTTTAGTCTAATCAGGTTAGGCTATGCAAGCCATGTATCATAGGTAACTACAATGCTGATATCATATAGCCCAGCAATGTATACCAATGGTCATGTGACAAGTTGTATGAAGTTATCAATAGCCACTTGAGGTGGAATTTGTGGACCCTAATCAATCTCTCTGGTCATCCCTATGAACAAAACTATGTACTTGCAAGGGAAAAAATATTGGACATCACTGAAACTATCGAGCAACATAATTTGGAATGTACCCAAGACACATAGTTGAACCTAAAAATTGACTCACCTAGTCTCCTTTAAACTCTCGAGTTTGCAGAGTGATCGAAGGACCTTATAGTCCTCATCATTCTCATCGCATCCATCCTAACACTCATTTAAATTGAGGTAAGTTAGGGAAGCCATACTATTCTCGACCTTTCATAACCTAGGGCCTTGCAGTGATTTGTCCCCCTCTCTTACATTTTTGGTGAACCTGACGTGAACCAACATCTTTTTATCCATCGGTGTTCTAGGATTTTTCTCTTGTACCCTTGGATTGTGGCACTCTTATGTGTTGTGAAATTTTATGAGCATCACAACCCAATCCATAACCTCTCGATAAATTGTCTAGAAAAGTTTGTGACACCTTCTGATGGAGAAGATGAAGGTCTCCTCTAGTTTCACTACCGATCTTTTCTCTAGTTTTGTAATTGGCCTATCTACGTAGGAGCAGGTGTAATGAGGCGAGTCTAGATTCTTTGATGAAACTAATCGCGTCTCTAATACTCCTGCATCACCAACCTCATCATATATAGATGAGCATGAATCTATCAACATCCCTTCTGAATATGTCACTAGTCTAAGAAAAGAGTTGGATGCCTTAGAAAATAACCTAGAGAAAAACTTGAAGATGGCTAGGGCTGCTAAGGTTATCAATGAAATAAAGTGCATGGTAGGAGAAGATCAAATAGGCATAGAACTCCTAGCTAGTCTCACTAGTCTGGTTGAATCTTGCACCCCTTTGATCCATGGTAGCATGATACAAATTAGCTCCTTCAAAGAGCATGAGAGGTAGTTAGAAGTGTCGATGCCTCACACATCCGTGTACATGACCAACATAGTCCCTTCCATCAACATCCCTATTGCTTCCAAAAGTTTTGAAATTGTTAGATTAAATAGAAACCCTTTGGGTTTCCATATCCCCCCTCTTGTTGTCCTCGGTGGTGGAGGATTTGGCAGGATAATTGGTGGAGGATTTGGCAATGGTAACTTTTGCGGAAAAGGTGATATTAGTGGGAGTGGTTCCGACGAAGGTCATGGTAGTGGCTTTGGAAGTGGGAGCGGCTCTGGTGGAGATCACACTAGTGGAAATGGCATCGATGGTGGCTCTGGTGGTAGTCACGATGGTGGTTCTGGTGGTGTCTCTGGTAGCGGTTCCACTGGTCCTATGTCCTATAATGACCCAATTATAAATACCCTTCTTTAGAATATGGAGAAGATGTAGAACCAGCTGGCGAACCTTTCCTAGACTTCTACCTAGCCTATCTTCTAGCCCTTCTTTTGACATAGCCCGTTGTTAGTATAAATTTTGAATACTCCTTTCCCACAAGGGATGGATATTTCTAAATTTGAAAAATACGATGGCAAAGGGGACCCCCACAAAAGCATGTGTCTAATTTTAATACCTTGTGTACAAATTTCTTCCATCATGATGCGTTGATGGAAAAATTGTTTCCTCAGTCCCTCAAGGATACAACACTCGAATGGTACTATTCCTTGCCTGACAGTTCTCTCTTTATGTTCAATCATCTTGTGAACTAGTTCCTACAACAGTTCCAAGCCAACATCAAGCCTAAGATAACCTTCTCTAACCTTTTTTGGTGTAAACAAGGGAATAATGAGAAGATTGTCGACTTTATAGTGTGATATTGAGTTCTCTTTTCAAATATATCATACCTATTGCTAGACTTTGCTGTGTAGAAGGTGTTCATAAGGAGCTTACAAAGGCCTTGGCAAGAGAATTTCACCCTTATGAAATGCTCTTCTTTCGTGCATCTATGTGTGGTCCTACGGAAGTACCAACAAATAGTAGTTAAGTTCGAGGGATCTTTCTCGCACTCTTGTCCATAGGGAAATTCTGTTATATCAATATCTGGAAAAGAAAAGGCTATTGCAAATGTAGTAGCTACTATGGATAACAACAACCTTAGGCACGACTAAAATTTTATGAAGTTATCTGAATATTATTCTTCCATCTTACAAAAGTTGTTAAAGGATAAGATCATTAGCTTGCCAACTCCAAAACCACTTAGGGAACCATATCCTAACTGGTATGAAGAAAATACCTATTGTTAATACCATCGAGTTAACCAAAATGATATCGAATGTTGCATGCACCTGTGTCATGAGATATAGGATCACATCGAGGATGATACTATTCATCTTTATGGAAGTAAGAAAAACATGAACAAATCAATGATGAAAGCTAATACTGAATTATAGATATACATGGAACCATTTCTATTGCATTCTACTCACATGCTTATCGATCCCTCTGACTCTATTTCCTAGCCTGAAGGCTACATTAATATGGTTACTCTTACTCCTTCTCCTCGTCTTGTGACCAATTTTCCAGATATAACATTCACTTAACAAGACGTACCAGTGAATGACAAACCTTCTCCGCTCTATATTCTGGCACTCCTTAATGGCAATATCGTGACAGGGGTCTTAGTTGATCCCACAAGTAGAGTGAATATCATAATGGAAGAGACTCTATTTTTAAACTCCCTACAAAGGGAGGAATATGAAAAAACAAATTCCATCATCCATACGCATGATGGTCTCACCCTTAAACCCTATGGGTCGATAATGCTTCCATCTTGGTCAGATCGAGGAATGTAGACACAACTTTTGATGTCATTCTCAAATTAGATCTATTCAGAGTGAAACAAGGTATACCTTGGTTGGTTTCCATAAATGAGATCACCTCTGTGACTAATAAGTGCCTTAAGTTTTCCCATGAGGGTTTCATGCACATGTTGCATGATACTGGATACCAACCTATGGTGTCCCATGGGGGATATTCATTGGATCACTTTTGGCCTGCTCCAGTTGGTCCACTTCCCCCAAGAATGGACCTACTTTACAAGAACTATGTGAAGTATAAGACTAGAGGCAAGGGACAACCGAAGTTGACCCTTTCTATAGTAGAGAAGCCAACTACCTCCTCCTCCTGAAAGGGAAAGGAGAAGCTTTCTCCTTCTTGGGCTGCCTTGTCTACACCCCTTTCTTGGGAGGAGTATTGGATGAATAAGCCTGGTTTCTACCTGCTAAGTCTGATGGTTCCTACTTGGTGTAGTCCCAAGATCAGGATATAGAATCTCCCCACCAAGCCTCTTGGCCCTTGGTGCTACTTATATGGTAGAGAGAAAGGCTCACAAAGAGAATTTTCCCTATGACCTCTTACCATTATCACGAATGGGAAGAGGGCCACTACCAAGGCACTAGAATTAATTCCTCTCGTTGTCTCTGAACCTGTTCCTCCTTCTCCTGTGCAAGATTATTTCCCTCCACTTGAAAAAACTATGGAGGACACTCCCATGGCTAAGCAGGTATCCTTCGTACCTTTGCAAACTCTAGCTTTTGGTTTGAAGATTCACAAAAATTGCCTTGCGCATGAGCAAGCACCAATGAAAGGCTCTTTTGGTTGAGAAAGCTCATAGAAGAAGGAAGAGGAGATGATTGCTCCTGTATTAGGACCTCCTACTGTATCCTCCTCTCTCTTCCCTTCTATTTCTATCCAAACTAACTTTGTATCACTTTTGGCTTCCACTACAAGTGCACATGTGTCTGGTAAGGTGTAGGTGTTCATTGCTCCTTCAGTGGAGCTACCTCTGCTAACATCTATTTTGGATGTCTCACCTTTTCTGAAACTTGTAGATATGGTTAAAAATTTAGTTGTATCTATTATTTTTCTCTCCTCCTCTCCCTTTTCCCTTGCTTTGTTTGTGGGGATTTTTCCTCTTCTGACGAAGAAGAAGGTAGAGAGTGGTCCCTCCAGCAATGAAGGATGTAAGAGGAGCCCACCAACCTCGAAAGGTGGTAATACATTGAGTTTTTCTATCTTAGTGACAAAACTAGTCCTAGGATCTCCTGAGTTTGTCACCATTCTCAAGTCTCTTAGTGGACCTAGTGGTGAACCTCGAGTGCAAAGCCCTCCATCTGTTGAGGTAAAACATGGCACTCCCATTAAGTGCATGTTTAACTCGGTGGATGAATTTCTAACCTTGTTGGAAATCTTCACAAGGTCATTGACCTTAGACCCACAAGAGTTGAGTGATAGAGACCTCACAGGTCCTACTTCCTTGGCCCTTGTTGTGGGAGGATCTGAAGCACCTCCCCTTAACATTACACCATTGAAAGCTCATCATCCTTCCCCCTATGATGATCTAAAGTGGGAATTTGATGACCTCTTGGTTGACCAGTGTTAGGGGGAGACTCTCTTCGTGATCTTTAGATTAGATGAGTGTGGATGTGTTTCCCCCGTGATTGTGCTATATGTGCCTAGATGACCCTCGTCACCCCTATTGGCGCTTGGATATAGGTGTGGAATTTATGTTGGAAACCTTCTTCTATTTGTATCATCATTCTTCCATGTTTATGATTGACTTTTGACAAATTGGGGATGATGCAAAGCGTTGGGAGAATTTAGGCTTCCTTCTATGTTGACCCAATTTTTTTATTTTTACTTTTCCTTGCATGCATTCTTCCTGATCTAGTTGGGGATTCATGATATTTCGCCTCACACCATGGCTACCTATTATTTTTATATATAAAGGAAAATCTGACCAAGTGAAAATAGATCCCCCTGTGCCCTTTTTTCATGTTCTCTTTCCTTTTTCTTTATCATTCTCTCTTCTTTGCTTGAGTTGTCCCTTTCATGTGTGACAACACTACTTCTACATTACACGATCTTTAGAAAATGTGTTGGTTTCCTAACGAATCTTTTTTAAAGATCCTTCACACACTTCTTTGCTAGAATTTCATTCCCAACTTAAGACCCCAATGAAACATGTTTCCTTCATCATGGGTTTGTAAAGAAAGGACTTGGAAACCTTCCTCCAAAGCAAGAACACCTTTGATCTTCCCCTTGCATGGGGAAATATCCTTCATTTTGAATTCCTTGATGAAGTGAACATCTTTCAAAAGGTTTCCTTGATGATGAATAGATTCGAGAAAGAACACATTTGTTCTTGAATGGTGCATCCCTCGAGTAGACCCTCTCTTTTCACGTTGGGTTCCTGAGGGAGCCCTACAAAATCTTCTATCTCTAATGAATTCTATAGCATCTAGCTTGGGGTTAGCCTGACTAGACCCTCTTCACGTCCTTGCATCTAGCTTGGGGGCAACCTTACTAGACTTTACTTTTCAAACAATGCATCCCTTGCGTGGACCCATCTTCCTTTTTGAAGGGTTCCCAAGGGACCCCTTTGAAAGTCTTCCAACTTGGTGATGGTCTGTGTGACTTTCTGTTCATTGGCCTGCACGACCGCTTCTTGACATGTTCTATCTATGGGTAAACATGTCCTTATTCCTAACTCTATGGAGTTCCCTTTTCTTGGTTTTCGTCATGTGATATTTCTTGGGGGCTACCTTCCTTGCAGGTCCACGGGTCTATAAGGCACTTTCTTGGTCTCCCTCATGTGAGCATTCTTGGGGGATACCTTCCTTGTAGATTTGTGGGTTTGTAAGGTTCTTTCCTAGTTTCCTTCATGTGAGAGTTCTTGAAGGATACCTTCCTTTCAGGTCTGCGGGTCTATAAGGCACTTTCTTGGTTTCCTTCATGTGAAATTTATTGAAGGAAATGTCCCTTGCAGGTCCATGGGCATGTGAGGCACTTTCATTCTTCACCCCTACATTTCTATGGAGCTATGGATCCTTTTGCTTGTCCTATGCTTTTGGGTTCACCAGACCATGATTTGCTTCCTCATCGGTATAGGTATACATCTCTAACCCTACTACTTATTCTGTATACTTTACCAAAGAACTCCCTATTATTCATGCTTGCTAAAGTGGGGAAAATGTATAGGAGTGAATTTGCACCCCTAATGAAAATTCACCTTTTACCCCTTTCCAATTTAGAAAACCAAAGGCAGAGGCTTAATTCCACATAAGCCCATTGTTTCCATCACACTTGGTTCCTATTTTGAGAGTCGGTGGAGGCGTTTCTATTAAGGATGCCCATGCGGCATGTAGATGCTTGCGCAATGCACTTACATCCCCGAAAGATTCCTACAACTGGAGTTTATAGAGATGTTACACTTCCTATTGCAAGTTGAAGTGTAACGGCTGACTTTGGTTGGCTGACCCGAATATGGTCGTTTCTTCCATTCTTCCTTCATATTATTCATTTATTCATCCATTTTCATCTTTTTTCCATCTCTTGAGCATCTCTCTACATTCTAGCATTCATTCACAAGCATTGCATCAACATTTCATGATCCATAGCACAAATATCTTCACTCTATCACTTTAATAGATCAAGTGTAGGATGATTCCATTACAATAGAGGCTTCAGTTCCTCTCATCTTTCTCCTCCACTAGCCTTGAGTTCTTTGGATGAAGGTGGTAAGATCCTCACTCATCTTCTCTATTACTTGGTTGGATTAGCACATTACTATTTTTTAGTGTCTTTGGTGTACTTTTCTTGTGTTTCCTTCTTTATCACATAAATTTTTGCAAACTTGGTTGTCCATGGAGGTGGAAACACCAAAATAGGGGTCTGACTAAGGTAGACCCATAAATAGGCCCCCAACATTCTCCCTCTTTTTTGTGTGTAGGTGGAGAGATCTTGGGTCAAGCTAGTGAAAGAATTATTTTGTGAGATTGTCTTCATCACCCTTGTTGTAATCTACTTTATTTATCACATTCATCTTTACGTTTCATATTTCATTGTCTTATTCTATACCTTTAGAAACTCATAATTAGGTTGTTAGTCCATTCTTTAGAGGTTAGACCTTGTCTCCTTGGTTTTTTGGCCGTATAGATGCCAATGCACTTGAGAGAATCCAGTGCACCATGTTGTCATCCTAGAACCGTGCTTTTGTCCTCTGATAGAGAGCTACTTGAGACACATAGCTGACCCTAAAAACTTACTAACCTAGTCTCCTTTCAAATCTCATGTTTTTAGAGTGATTGAAGGACCTTATAGTCCTCATCATTCTCATCCCATCCATCCTAACACTCCATTTAACTGAGGTAAGTTAGGGAAGCCATACTAATCTTGGCCTTTCATGACCTATGGCCTTACAGTGGTTGGTCCCCCTCTCTTACAATAGGTACACTACCCTATCCTACCTGTGCCTAAAGTTGTGCGATAGCCTCTAACTATTGCTGACCCTTGTCTCTTGAGCCAACTGTAGATCCAACTGTTGTCTCTACAACCACTCTTGGTCATGCTCTCCTATGACCTATTTTACCTACACAAATATTGCATCCCACTCACATATCAACTATTGTATCTACTATAGTAACTAGTCCCTCTAAGTAGTGAGAGACTAAATTTGGGCATCCCATGAATTGGGACCTTGTGCTTGATGTTGTTGATATTTTCATGGTGGTGATGGTGATCTTAAGGGAGGTACCAACAAATGTTAACCATTATGTCTTGGTTATTGTCCATCATGGCCCAACTGTTGTCCATCATGGCCTATTTGTTGTTCATTGTTGGGAGGTTGTTGATGCCCTCTGCCTTGACCTATACCAAGTCTTTGTCCCCTCCCCCTGCCTAGCATCTATTCACTAGCTAGATCTTTCAGTGTAATAAGGGTAGGATATGCAAGTCATGTATCATAGGAAACTACAAAACTAACATCATATGGCCCAACAATGTATACCCATGGTCATGTGACGAATTGTTTAAAGTTATCAACAGCTACTTGAGGTGGAATTTGTGGACCCTAATCGATCTCTCTAGTCATCTGCATGAATAAAGCTATGTACTTGCAAGAGACAACATCTTGAAAATCATCGAGCTATCAAGAAACACGATTTGGAATGCACCTCTCTATCATGTGAGGCTCCCAACCCTGCATATACCTAGTCTACTGAGCATAAAATAGTTTCTCTTGGTCATCATACCATAGTGTTTCCTGCAATCTATTCAAAAACTATCATATCATCAATGACTCATCTCTAGTATGAGATGATTTTTGGCCCTGTATGGTGGAGCATAGTCATGGATTTGTATTGACATACTATGGGATCATTGGCATCAATTTTTTCACAAGTAATAATCAATCTAAGTATAGCTATGTGCTCCTAATCCCAAATGTGGACAAGTGTAACACCGACACCCACACTCCACCCTCACATGTAGAAAACTTGTTGAATGTCATGATATAAGGACACAAGTATCATAGGGCCCCAAGAGAAGAGGGTCATTTCAGCTACCATTTGTGACTAGGGAAGTCCCCAACCAATGTTGAAACCTCGACCCTTCCTGTCTGGCACAAGCACTCCAGAAATCAAATCTTTGATGATCAACACAAACATTGGTGCTTATCCTTGGTAATATTGCAAGTCAATTTGGGAAATCTCTACCTAGAGGGTATTTGCACCAAGCACATTATAACAGGCATCCATCCCGACATCCATGTCATAGATGACCCACTCAACATGAATCGATACTCACAAGATGTGCCACACATCCTTTAAAGTAACAGTTTCCTCTCTAGTACACAGATGAAAGGATGATGTCTCATTGTGCCACCGCTCAATAAATACTAACATCATAGCTAGGTGTGTCCTAATCTTTGGCATATGTGCTACGAATCCTAGTCTGATCACATGGAGAAATAAGTTTACTTGGTCTATCAAATAGTGAAGTCGAGACAAAATTTTGGGTTTGTGCTCCCTCGATTTGATCAGATGAACAATATCCTACATCAATAAAGTGTATAAAATCAAAAATTCCAAGAAAATGATAAAATTTCAAGTCTATAACCCTAATCTACAAAAGCGTTGCTATTTGCAAAATCATGACAATATTATGTGTGCACTGGTGTACTAAAAATTTAGTAGCACTGCTATTTACAAAAGCATGGTGACATTAAAGCACTGCTAAACCTAAAAACCTACCATGTCACCCTCTACAAAAGTGAGTCAACATTGTAATGGCAATGCTAAACCTAACCTAGTGAAAGTGATTCTATCTACAATAGTGACAGATGATGTCTCATTGTGCCTCCGCTCAATCAACACTAACATCATAGCTAGGTGTGTCCTAATCTTTGGCATATGTGTTATGAATCCTAGTCTGATCATATGAAGAAATAAGTTTACTTGGTTTATCAAATAGCGAAGTCAAGACAAAATGTTGGGTTTGTGCTCCCTCGATTAGATCAGACAAACAATCTCCTACATAAATAAAGTGTATAAAATCAAAAATTCCAAGAAAATGATAAAATTTTAGGTCTATAACCCTAATCTACGAAAGCGTTGTTATTTGCAAAAGCATGATAGTATTATGTGTGCACTTCTATACTAAAAAGTCAATAGCGTTTCTATTTGCAAAAGCATGGTGACACTTCAAAAGCACAGCTAAACCTACAAACCTACCATGCCACCCTCTGCAAAAGTGAGTTAACATTGTAATGGTAATGCTAAACCTAACCTATTGAAAGTGATTCTATCTACAATAGTGACACAACCCCCCAAAAAAGTACCACCAACCAGGACAAAAGCGTCGCTATATAGCAATGCTATTGATTGACTTTTTTGATCGAGCATTAAATGCACTAAAACAAAAAAATGGAAAGTTTTGATTTGTGTATAGGGGGTCTTACATCTACTAGCTACTCGTACTCTCATACCCTATCCATGAGGTGTTATGGGAGCTCATGATCAGCCATAATGTTAGGTTCTCAAAGAAAAATCAGTAGAGTTTCACTAAAGTAGAGTGTGCAAAAGAATATAAAATGAATCCTCAAGCTTTGTTTAAGCCTAAAAATTAGGTTTTTTGAGGGGGAAAATGGGATAATTCAATCCTTTTTATCAATTTTTGAGCTATGGGGCCTATTTTGAGGCATTTTTCACACTTTTGAGCTTGTTTTCATGTTATGGAGCCTATTTTCTGCACCTAAACCTATATTGAACCATTATCACAATCTTGACCTAAAAAATAAAATTTATGCCTGATCTCTTGAGAGGGTAAGGGTACCAACTTAATTCCGTCTATAGGGGCAACAATGGGGTATCTAAAAAATAAATAATTTTTTAATTTTTTAATTCAAGCAATAGTGTAAATCTGAAAAGCAACATTCTTTGAACCAATGTAGCAAGTACCTCACTTCAAAAGGTGGAAAAATGTAGACACTTAAAATTGTCTTGATTGATATTGCATATCTAAATTTTATTATTAACACCATTTTCATCCTAAATCACCTCTTTTCAACCGTTTAATTAAATAATCTTAACTATTCAACTAAATTCATTACTTTCATCTATTAATCAAATAGTCAATATTATTTGGCTAATTCATCCCCTTTCATGCTAATTTTCATTTCATTTAATTAGGTAATTTGAATTATTTAATTAAATTTATTATGTCCTCTAATTTAATTAAATAATCTTATTTATTCAACAAAATGTCATTTAACCACCTTTCATTAAATAATAGTTATTTAATGAGAATCCTAATCTCACACATCTTGCACAATTAAGTAATTTCTTAAATCACTTAATTGGATAATTTACCTCACCCTCCCACTTGCAAGGGAAAATTCCCTTTGAATATTCCTCCATTCATTTGAACTCCTACAAAAGAGAATATTCATGTAAAAAACTTCCTAACAACTTCCTAATTTTTAGGAAGTGTTTTTATTTGAATAAAGGAGATCCATTGATTAAATCCTTGATCCTTGTCAACTTGCACTCTCATACATTGATGAGAATCCTTGATCCATTCCTTCACCTCTCATTTCTTCTCATACATTAACTGATCAAATCAATCTTGACCATTGATTCACCATTTTCTTCTATAAATAATCCTAATTTATATGATAAAAGTATCCACTTCCATTTCAACAAATTTATGCTGCACATTTTCATAATCACTTTCATCCGTTTGCATCCATATTTAGCATTTAGAATAATTTTAGCTTATTTAAAATATATTTTCATTGATATTCATTAATGGAATTTGTTTAAAAACTTGTTTGAACTAATGGGTTGGGACATGCCTAACATTCTGCATCAATGCAACACCAATCCCCCAATGGAATGAGGTTTGAATAATTAGAATAGGTTTACATTATTCATTTCTTGTTTGTTTATGTTTAATGGCTTCCTTATTTAATGTTTTCAAGCATTTCATTGGGAGTTTGAGTTAACTAGCTAAGTCTTAGTTTATTTAGTATGGATCTAGTAGGTTTAGCTTATGTTATGATCATACTCACACATAGTGGTGAATAAAGATTGTATGGTAGTATTCAATGAGAAATCCATAATTTAAGATGATTATTAAAGAATTGTAGGGGCTATCAAGAGTGTGTTGACTTCTTCAAGCTCAAAACACATACATTTTAATGACAATACTATCTAAATTTTGAGATAATAACCTTTACACTATTGGTAAGAAGAACTCATGATAATTGTAGATGATATGGGGTTTAATCACAATTGAAAATAGGCATTCATAAGAAATCCATGAAATGATGAAGTATACACTCAATAAATAATAGGAACCCTTCCAATGCACTACTAGAGTCCTAATGAAGAATAATGTTGATGCTACTGATAAAGATATAGGTTAAGCAGAATGAATTATAGTACAAGGATTCCTTTTAAATATATGAAGACAAGTGCTAACTATTGACCATTACAATAAACAAGCAAGAAAGGATTAATTAGTTTTTCGCTATTATTGGTAAAAAAGGATCATAGTTGAATATCAAAAAGGAAATCATGTTCATAGATTATAAATGAAAGTCTCATATGAAGGTCATAGTTATGATGGATCAAATTCAAATATAGTACATTGATCAAGAGAGGATCATCAATATATGAAAAGGTATAAAAATGCTACATGGTAATCTTGATTGTCACAATGGTAATGCTAAAGTTTTATAGTGAAAAATCTTATGATATGGAATATGTTGACTATGTAAGAGGGAAGTTTCAATTCAAAGTGGATAATATATATAAGGCCTCTAAACCCTACATACATGATGATAGTGTCAAGGTTTCAACATGGACTATGTGAACACATGCAAGTATAGTGAATGGTTGAGTACACTCCTAAATTATACTGGTAAAGCCATTAAAGGAACCTTGTGAGAATGAAACCTCCTTATGATAATAACACAAGATAAATAATGCATAATTGTATTGAAGAAATTAGTTAATAGACTTATCATATTTCTCAAGGATTCCTAATTTAGTTCAAAATCAATAGAAAAACATAGACTATTATCTTGTAAGTGACAATTGAGATGAGGAGGTATAGTCCTACCATTCAATTATTAAGAAATTAAGAGGATTTATGGTCAAGAAGGGTAGTTACAACATATTTCATACCTTTTAGTTGAATAGGTCAAGGAGATTATCCCACCAACACCTATTTGAAGCTTTTCAAGGAGTAAAACAAGAGAAGTATTTCCCCCAAGAACCTAAGGAAGTATCTCAAATATTCAATGAAAGCATGTTTAATTAAAAACCATGTGTCTTATAGTCACTTAGGTTGTTGGATGCGCAAATGGATGCCTACAAATGTAAGAAACAATATTGTATATATATAAAGGACTTCATTTTAAATTAATATGATCTATAAAATTCTTTGAAATTAATTTTTCTAAGAGAAAGAATGTTGTAACAAAATTTTATGAAATTGTATAAGAACTTTGGATCAATAAATAACCATTTTTACCTTCTCATAAGTTGTATTCTATAAATTATTATGGAATGATTGATCTTTTCTTGTGATAAAATTATTTATCCTTGAATTTTCGTCTCATTCTCTTTACATTTTTATAGTAGCATATCTTTTTACAAGTCATATTTTTTTTATTTCAAGTAATTTTAGTTTTTATTTTTGAATGATATTCCTTTTGATAATTGATATTGAAACCTAAGAATTATGGGGTTCTATCTTTTGAGATGGAACTACTAGGGTTTAGGACCTCATATTTCACTCAATTTCATTAAAGGAAATGAAGATCCCTCAACCTATTGAATTGATTGAGGAAAGGGCTAGGGTTAAGAAGGTTTCCTTGGGTGTGATTAAAGACAAAAGGGTGTTCACCACTAAAAAAAGGCTTGGAAATAATTAAATGTAAAAGGTATGCAAATCTAGCTATGTAACCTAAGATATAAAATTGAAAATCAAAATAATGAACTAAGAAAGGACAAAGGGGAACCTAGAAAACTGAAGATGGTTGAAAAAAAATCTATAATCCTGAAATAATGACTTTTGTAGCACACTGGGACTCATGTTCCAGTAGGGGTGATTAAATCCTAGTTTAGGGTTTTGGGCTGAAACCAAAATTTGTAACTGGTTAACTAGGATCTACATAAAATGTTTAGAAACTGGTATACTATGACTCATATGCCACAAGTGGTGATTTAGTCCCAATAGAGATCTAAAACTCTGATATCCTCTAGTGATCTTCTATAGCTTCTCTTCCTTTTGATCCCTAGGTCTAGAACTTTAAATTCTTCTCTATAGGTGACTTTTTGTATTTTTCAAGGAAGGTGACAACTTTGACAACTTTCTCCAATCTTTCTCTTCAATGGATCTTCAACCTAAATCTACAAATTAGACATCAAAGAGAGAATTTTTTTGTTTTGTTAGTGAATAGGGGTTTTCCTTGGTCAAACCCTATTTCGGTAATCAAACCTTGAAATGAAGTAAAATAAAATAAAGGAATTATGAATGAAAAAATATGCAATTTTGCAACTCACCAAACCCTTGGAATAAAGGTTACAATATTGTAAGAAATGGATAGCATGAATTTAGATATTGAATCTTGATTGAATGCTATGAATATTTACTTGAATTTTTACTTGAATCATAAGAACCCACATCACAAATGTTAGTTCAAAAATAAACATGTTCCATGATTACTTTGACATGATGCTTGAATCTTGAATGTAGCTCCAAAATTCTTAATAATCAACTCTTAAATGATATTGAATGATCTTGTATGCTCTTGTGATCATAAATTTTATATATGAATGAGCTCTCTTGAAAATATTAGGTGAAATTATGTGAAACAATCTTCTATTTATACTTGTTTATGCCAAATTTCCTGAAATTACAACACTACAAGCCAACATCAGATCTAGGAGAATAAAATTCCACAAAGAATTTGGATTTAAAATAGGTCCAAACTAAGCAAAAATCATATGCAAGTTGGGCCATATGAGTCCCAGTAGCCTAGGCTTGGGACAAATTTCAAGAAATGTTAATTTTAATGCCAAATTCAGGACTAGGCCCCGAAACTTAGGTGGGACTCATATGCCCAAGGTGGGGCATTAGTACCAGATCACTAAATATAGGCCATACAATCCAAAATCATTAAATTATAATTGGTCATTTGATATGTTTTAGGATTATCCTCAAAAAGATGCATTAAATAAGGCTTGTGGATGTGAAATAGGACCAAATAGGGCATAAAGAAGGCCAATTGTAGTAGGTATGGCCCAAAAAAGTGTGAAAATGTAGAGAGATACATTTTTCTACACTAAAAATATAAAACCAAAAACTTTTCATAAAACATTTATACAAAAATATATCAAACCATGAGTTGTGTATGGTGTTACTAGTTCAATAATCACATTGTGTATGCTTCAACAAGTACAAGTCATCAAATATTCTCATGTATCACCCCTTTCCAAATATAATTTTAGTTTTTCATTAGGTTTCTATCCCGTTTCCTTGCAAAAAAAGAAGTAGAATAGGTTAGTTTAGTGTTACACTAGGGTAACCAATATTCCCAAGAGATTCACTCCAATATACAGGCCATCCTAGTGTTAGGAAAAGGTGTTTTTGCCACCTTGGATAATGCTACAATATAATATTTTTTTATTTTTTGTGCACCTAAGCGATATAGGGATGCATGCATCACATGGATTAAAATTCTTGGGGCCACTTTATGTATTGTATTTAACATCATGATAAGCATTTAATGTGGGGTTGTACTTTGGAAAAATATTTAATATTGGGAAAATTAGTACCAATGAGAAATATGGGGGTTAATGGTTTTGAAAGCTCATGGTATTAGTCATGTGGTTTTACATAATATAACTTAGTGGTTTTGTGTGAGCTTATGTCTATAAAATAAAACACATGGGTAGTTGCGTACGGTTGGAAATTTAGAAAATTAGTCATTTTAGCTAAGGGGTTGAGAGCATCTCTTGTTAGAATTTGTGAGGTTTGAAGCATGGAATGGGATGTATGGTTACATGATTTTTCACATGGAGTGCTTGTAGAGGGCTTGATATTTCAAAGGTATTCATGGAGACTCTAAATATGTGTTATAATATTTATCGCTAAATAATACATGAGTGATGCATGCTTTTGGAAGGTAGGTTTTTCCCTCTTGAGGGTTTTTACAAGGTACATTTTGTGTCATATTTGATGGTATGTTTTCTATATTATTTTGCATATGGATTTTGAATGTGTTTGCATAGATTTCTCTATTTGGGTTATGTGGAAATTATCTTGTGTGGATGCATATTTCTTTTTATTTGGTATCAAAGTCATGGTTTTACTTTTTATAACCCTCGTTAGAGTAGATTTAGTGCATAGTTGAATCATGTTCTTTGTATGAAAGAATGAAGTCATTGCAAGGTATGAGGTTTTTTTTGCAGGTTGTTTTTTTAGACTTGGGGTTTTGAGGTTGTAGATCTCTGTTGTTTTTTGCAAATATAGGTTTATGAATCTTAATTAGGAAAATGATTTCTTCTTGGTGTTCACCATTAGGTTCTTGTAGGGGAGATGTTTCAAATTACTCCTTAGGACAAAATAAACATCACCATTGGATTTGAGATGCCTAAGAGATGAAGATTGATATAAGATTCAACATATTTTGGTTAAAAGAAAAAAAGAAAAAAAACTAATCCTTCTAGCCTTATTGTATAATTGTATAATCATCCAATTTTATCTACAAAAAAAAATTGTAGTTAAAAATTATAAAACTTGAGTGAAATAAAATTTTAAATAAAAAATTAATAAATTTTGGGGGTGGGGGGACAACAGACCCCACACCACCCCTAGCCTTGGCTTGCTTGTGTTGACAAGCTAGATGACACTATTAGCACCACTTCCCTATCAACCAATGTTTTTCCTACGTGGGCGAATGTAAGGTTGTTCGGATTAGACCCACAAACCCTAGCTCCCCAATCCCATGAGGAACCATGCATAACCACCATAAGATTAAATACAATAATTTTAGATTAAAAACTAAAACCATTTTAATAAATATTTTAGGTCTGACTATGCCCTATGACCAAAGTTGTTGCTAGGGGTGAGCTACCCTACCACCTCACTACAACCACATAACAACATAATTGGGAAAATTTGTTGAGGGAGCATAACTTTCACCCAAGTTGCATAGTTTTTGAATTCTTATAATCATTGGAGTAGTTTCAAGTAATTCACTATGGTATCATTGGTTTTTCTAGATTTTTCTATATTTAGACATAAATTCTTATTAGAAGTTAGATGCTCTTTTCAAAATTGGAGAGGTCATAACTTGTGTATATGGGATACATTTTTTGGATCTATGAGTTTTGCAATGTTGTAGGTTGTCTATACTTATAGGTTTCATGTATTACTTGAATGTTGGTTGTCTATGTCCATAGATGCTTTAGTGTTGATTCAGATTTAGGTTTGTCTTGGTTTAGTCAATTATTTTTCTAGTTTGATTATCATGTTGAGATGGAGAGATGTTATTACTCGGTATAGTCATGATGTGTGACCTATGTTGTTGACTATGTGTGACATAGTTGGGTTTTTTTGCTAGTACATTTGGTGGTGATTATGGTTTCATGGATGTTCCTTATAAGAATTTAGGAATTTGGCATGAAATGATTTTTTAAGCAGGTGTATTGCTGGAGATGTTGTATTGATTCTTGTTATTTTGTGGCAATGTATCTTCTTAGTTTGAGGATCACAATTTTACTTTGACTTTTGTGAGCTCATAGTGTTTCAATTGAGTTATTTAATTTTATGAGGGCTTTTGTTTGATATTCATAGAGTATATCATTATCATGATTTCATGTGTATCTTTATTACATTATTCAATGAGTGCTTGTGACAATGATGGTTTGGCGTGTTGTATATTATTATTTTTAGATATTATGGTTAGACTCTTCCCTTTAGGAGCTCTTGGTTTTGAGTTCCTTGATTGCTTTAGGGCCATGGTGGATCTTAATTTATAGGATGGTTGTCATGATACTATGGAGATCTCAATATGACTATCCAATGGGAGCTTTTAGAGATGATTTAGATTCATCACTTGGTAATGAATTATATTATATAGAATTTGGTGGTGTTATAGATAGACTCTTGGATTATGTTTCATCTATAGTGTGTGTCTTTGATATCTTAGGTTTACTTGACAAGAGATGGTTATATTTATGTGGTTTGAAGATGTTAACATATTTTTTAGCCATGGAGGAATCTTTAGTCTTTGGTTGAGGTATCATGATTTGTATTTTGACATGTAATTATTATTTTCACAAGATGGTTTCGGTATTATCTCATGATGAACCCTTGATTATTATTTAATTTTTTCACATGATATGTTAATTGGAGCAAATGATCTTTTGAAGAGATGTGAGATTATTATGTCATGATTGAGTTCTTTATTTAGTGATTAGGTCTCTTGACTTTGATCTTGGTTGGTTCTCTTGCTATTGAGTATATTAAGAATTTTCTTGGGAGCTTCATGATAGTGCTATGTTTATTTTTGAGTTTGGTATGGATTGATAAGTTATAGGTTCTCAGGAATACTTGGAGACATAGGTGAGGCTAGGAGATCTCTTATGATTAGATATATTTGTTGAGAAAGTTTCTCTTGATGAGGTTTTATCTGGAAGTTTGAGGATCCTACACCTTGGTTGGATGTGATGTTAACATGGAACTATGAGGAGATTTTTATTAGATGAGTCATCATGATTACTTGGATATCTTGGAGGATCATTTTTATTACCCACTCTTAGTCTACTCAATCACTTATCATTTGAGAGGTATTTCCCATTATTATTTTCAAATGCATTATGTTCTATTTTTTTTGTCTCATGCATATGGATCTTGATCTATTATTTTCTAGTTTTAGATGGTTCATTTGAGGAGTTCTGGTATGTTTATCTCCTTATGTATTTTAATATTATTTATCAATGTTTAGTTTAGGAGATGTTATCGGGTTTATTCCCTTGGTTTGGGAATGAATTTGGTTTTTCTTCCTTTGGTTTGAGATGCATACATCTTGTTTATGGTTGTATGTTGATAGTGCTATTATCTTTAGGGTTTTATGGAGGAGATCATACTTATCATAACTTATCATTTAGAGGTTTGTGTAAAAGGACATGCTACAGGTTTCAATTTTACATTTTGTCTCTTTTGTCTTTTTTTTCTTCCTAGATGTTTGGATTCACATGAGATTGGATTTGAGACTTATGTGGAACTATGGTGATCACCATTTTTGTGGTCATGTTTTTCTCATTATTCTTTGGTGATTATTCTAGGCCTGCAAACACCACTTTCGACATAATTTTCTATTATCCATGGTCATGATTAAATCATATTTATTATTTAATTACCCTTTATAACACATATTTCCTCTATTAATTAAATACTCCCTTTTAATTAATTCACTAATTCATTAATTCATAAATGACCTTTATTCAACTTGATTAATTAAATAAATCATATTTATTTAATTATGTTGCTAACTAATTAATTCTTCCTTCTTAATTAAATAATTTATTATTTAATTATCCCTTTGTCATATTTCAACTATAATTAAATATTTATTATTTAATTTATTCAATTCCACCTTTACAATAGTCAAATTAAATAAATGATCTTTATTTATTTAATTAAGTCTTTCATTTTTGAATGTTGAGTTCAATTAACATTTAATTCATATTTATTTATTTATGTCACATTCTTTTGTCAATCAGTTGACTAATCATTCACTCACCTTTTGACTCAAGATCTATATCAAATCCGCCAGTTATCTCTGGGTTCGGTATCTGATTGTCTCTACGAGAGGACTCTGTGTCACAACTAGTCAATTAACTAGTTCTAACTCATATGCATGATGTGTTTATTAATTAAATATATTTATTTAATTAATTAACTCATGTTTACATTCGAATGCATTATTCTTCATCTTCTAACTTTGTCTTTGACATTCAAAGTCTATTTCTTCTATTTTCGAAGACTGTTAACTGAAGATTAAGATTTAGAACTCTTGTTCTTTATGTTTTCGAACAATCTTGACACAAGATTAAGTTATCATTCTAACTTAATCTTTATCCTATAGTCTTTTCTGACTCATGTTCTAACTCACGTTCTATCTGACACAAAAATCATAACACATGACATTCATCAATCTCATCCATCAATCTCTCTTTGAATCTGGGTTGATAGTTCAAAAATCCAAAATCTATAAAATGGCCTGTCATTATCATTATTCCTCCTCCCGAAATCATACACTTTTGAGAAGAAACTTATCTTTGATATTTTGCTTAGACACTCGATGAAGTTATGCTTGCATCATTACTAAAAATCTAAGGGCAAGAATATTGAAACAACAAAATGGAGAAGAGCAATCAAGATAATTCAAAGGAGTGAATGCAAACGAATAGGTATTAGAAAGGTGCTACAGTGCTCTTTCCAGATATACAATCTATTTTATCAGAATATTTACCAGGTATTTTTTATTTAGCTTTGTGTGTTTTTACACTTTTCTCAATTACTTGGTCATTCTAGCTCCTACATGGGTTTTGTTTGTGTGGGATGGGTTATATTAATTTGATCTAAATGTTGTAAGGTCAGATTTCTCAATTTTTTTCATTTGAAGAGTTATCATGGGTTTTTCTACTCACCCTTCAGTTGTAATTCTAGAATGGGGTAATGATGAGTCATGGGTAAAGATCATACTTACACATTGTAGGTGGCTTAATATTTTGCCTTATTTGTATGATCTCATACCTGAACCAACCACTTGAGAGGGAAAATTAGCATGGGATATCATTCGAAATCACATAGTAGGACTTATATTGTCTAGTGTTGATCATGACACTGTGTTGGCTATATCGGACATTGATTGTCCTCAACCACTTTGGACACGTCTTTGGGAGATCTATGGAGACCCAAATCTCTCTCCATTCCTAGAGGATCCTACTTCATATTGTCTCTTACCCATTTCTTGGAGAGAGAATACACCCTTTGATCATGATACTTTAGAGGAGCTTGAGTATTTAGACACCCTTACATGTTCCGATGGATCAGAGGTTTGTCTCATAGTTCCTACTCTTCAGACTGAGACTTCATCAACATCTCTTGTTGTTTTTGATTCAGTGCAGTAGGGAATCTTACATCTTCCAGACATAGCTACTTTGGAATCTTATGTTGTAGACATATCTTTCTTGTTTGTTGTGTCTTATATTGCAGATTTGGAGGATTCTTATGAGGACATTCATATCCTCTACCTTGATAGTTAGGTTATCACTGTTCACCCACCATTATCCATGCATTCAGAGGTTGCATTTCAGGATTCTCCACATTATTTTGGATTTGGCATCATTTGTTTTAGTTCAGACAGAGATATTCTTCAGCATCCTAGCATGGCACACATCTTGAGACAAATTGGTTCATCACTCTTCATAGGGTTTCTTTGACATCGTCCTTCGGATCCATTTCTTCCCAAGGGGAGGAATATCATTTGTTGCTTTAGGATCTCCTTTTGGATTCTACATCATGCATCTACCATTGTGGCAGGAGTTTCTTCATTGTGGGGGGGGCTTCTTCTCTCTTTCTATCTCTCCTATGGAGACCATTGTATATGTACTTATATGATAGAAGCTATCTATGGGGGGTATCATGTAATCCACCTCCTATCCTTTTTTCATTAGTACATCATATTCCTTTCTTTGCATTCTATTTTGGGGAGCAATTTTGTTCCCACTGGGTTTTCTCCTTTACCTTGTTTCATTTAGTTTTCACTGCCTTTGTAAATGGGTACCTGATCAGGCCTAGTTGTTGGGACCCATGTTTCCTTTCATGCATTGTAGTTACCTTTGATTTTTTGCACATGTTTGTAGGTGCACTCTTGCTCATCTTAAGGGGGGGTGTTAGAGTAAAGGTTTTAACTTAATTATTTTGAT